>JAUMHH010036491.1:0-10149 GCA_032359455.1 Chlamys rubida
TTTGAAAAACTATTTCAAACTTAAAGTCAAGTTCTACTGGGCCGATTTAACTGAAACTTGGTAGGAATGATCAACTTATGGTCCTGACAAAGTGTTGTTATTTTTTTGGTCGATCAGAATTCTAATATGACCGCCACGGCCGCCATTTTAAAAAACAATTTCAAAATTAAAATCAAGTTCTAATAGGCAGATTTAACTGAAACTTAATCTAGGAATGATCAACTCTTGGTCCTGACAAACTTAACTCAACGTTATACTTCACTTTTTTTTACTCAAATTGGTAGGGATGATTGACATCATTATCTCCACTTCATATTTCAACAACAAAAACAAATACTGTAGGACTTCGGTGATCGTAAGGCCCATGGGCCTCTTGTTTGTTTTTGGCCTGATGACAAATGTGAATGTAGTTTACAAACTTAATTATTTTTAATTGAAAAATCTTTGAAGCAATATTGTAAACACAATTCTTCTGAAGCTAATACATGAATTGAACCATTGCTTCTGAACCAAGTAATTTAAGCATAAAATGTACATCAAATTGTAAGTAGCACTGTTAGAAACCCAGATACGGACTTAATGATTCTTCTTGTCATATATGATGGAATAATAAGGAAATCAGAGAGGAGTAAAATGTACAGCAAAAATCAGAAAAAGTTCTGTTGAAACCAAAAATATTGATGTTTTGTACTTTGTATTTTTCAGTTGATAGACATTGAAATCAACATGGCTGGACTCCAGATTAATAATGTGGTCAGCCTGAACGAGGGAACAAACCCTGACCAGATGACCATCAAACCTGAACCAGTTGATGAGGGATATGATGCAGCTTTCGCAGGCACAACAGACGAATCGGCATCAGACACAGCAGCCGCAGTAACAAACGATGGCAGCAAGAATGCCACTGACATCACCTTTCCCAGTGGAGAGTCGAGTAACAGGCTACGCGGAATACTGAGCAACATGCTAAGTGACACGAGCAAGGAACTGTCAGTCAAAACTGTAATCGAGGACCTGCTACAGAAAAATGAATATCTTCTTGCACAGAACAATGCTGGATTGTACAAACCCCAAGCAAGGAACATGTCCTACAAAAAGTACATGTATTGTGATAGTCCCAAGGGTGAGTCACAGACTACTACTTCTTCAGCCTCTGTGTACAACATAAACAATGCTACACCTGTTCCAAAACCTGCCCAAGGGGCAATCCTACGTCCTGGTAGTCCAACGCTAACTTGTCCCCAACCAAAGAAAGACAATACACTGCTGTCTTTGTTGGAGCTGGGAGTACTGGACGCTCAGACGGAGCAAACCCTAAGTAATACCACACAGGAGGTTGTCTGCGGTGTCGCCTCCAAGGCCTTCATCATGACACAGGAAGGAGTAAACATCCAGACAGATCTACTATTTTACTGGTGCAACTTCTGTCCATTTAAAACTGACTCTAAACAGAACCTGCTGGGTCATGTAATGGAACACAGATTTCATTGCAAGACGTGTGATTACCAATCATTTTCAAGAGCGGACGTTATCAGGCATGCGGTCCAAGAACATTCAGATTTTTATGAAACTGCAAAAACCTTGAAGTTTTGCTCCTTCTTACCAGATTTCGAAGAGAAGACTGACCATTCCACTAAAAAATCCTCTAAACGGAAAGTGGATGAAGGAAACAAGGCTGCTGTAAAGAAAGCTAAAGTGGACAGTGACAGAGAATCAACAGGCATTACAAAAAAGACGTCAGAAGTTAAGGAGAAAACATCAGAAGTTAAGGAAAAAACGAAAAAATCACAAAAGAAAGATGATGAATATGAGTGCTTTGAAATGGAGGTAGATGAAGTTGATGATGACAATGATAATTATGAAAGTGAGGATGAGGAAGAAGAGGAAGAAAATGAGGAGAGATCAACAGAAACCATCATAACTCCGAGCTCTAAGAAAGAAATTTCCAAAGCAATGCCCATTTCTGTTCCAACCTTGTTGAAGCAACCACAGACATCTGTCAAGATACCAACACCACCATCTTCCAATTCTAATATTTCAGCAACATTATCGACCAAAGCTTCTTCGCCTCTGTCTACAAAGGCCGGTAACACTGTAACCGTATCCTCTGGCCTGTGCTGGAACTGTGGCTACTGTGAGTTTGTCACTTTGAGTCAAACCTTTCTCAAAACCCATCTTAACAGTCAACACACTGGCAAGGCACATAAGTATGTTGCCATGCTCGTGTCGTCGCAGGAGGAAATGAACCGCATTAAGGAAAAGGATTCGACAATGTATCAAAGTCCAAATACAGTAGTGTATGGTAACCTTGGCAATCAATCATCATCCTCATCATTTACACCTTCCACCCCCACTTCTATCCCACCAGCATCCATGGCTACTCCTGGAACAGATAGTGCCGGCATTCCAGAACGCGAGAATGCAGAGTATGAGGACAGTGAAAGTGATGAGGATTTCATTCCAGCAGAGCAGAAGAAGAAATATCCACTTACCTACAAATGTGCACACTGCAATTTCAATGCTCCTGTCTGTTTCAAGATCAAAGAGCATCTACAAATCAAACATGTAGGTTGTGTGTTGTATAGTTTGGACATGCGTGCTGTGAAGCTGAAACAGCGTCGTTATGTGTTCTTTTGTCATCGCAAGAACTGTTCCTTCACCACCAAGAAAACTGAAGAATACCTGAACCACTCTGAGAGCTGCACTCCTTGGCTGGAAAACGGATGCCCAGAGAAAGTTGATGCCCCTGCCAGAAAATGTTTGGAACTCACAAGATCTTTTTCGTCAAAGATTTCTCAAAAAGCTTTCCAAATGGCTAAGAACTTTAAGTCATCCAAGAGTGCTGAATATGCTTGTGTTCACTGCTCCTATACCTCCAACAACAATACCCGTGTGAAAAAACATGTTTTGTCTAACCACAAAGACAGTGACACTTTAATGAAGGATCTGCAGGCACACCGCATGAAGAAAAAAATGTACGTGTACTTCTGTAAGTACTGTCTATGGGAGACCAGGAATGACGGGGAGCTTACTGACCACTTAAAAGACAAGCACAATGATTCCAGTGTTGTCAATCCTGCTCCATATGCATCTGAGGACGATCCTCCTATGATGATGGAGATGCCGGCCACCTCCTCACTTGTTGTAAACTCACCGACTGTAAGCATTGAAATGGATGAGTCGCCACCTACAACAACACCAGAAGAATCTGCTAACAATTCTGATGCCGGTGAATATGATGATAACTTTGATGACCTTGAAGTGCCACAGGATGTGATTCAGTCTTTAATGGACGAGTACGTTACTCACGAGGCTTCTCATGGAATGTCACCAGGTAGACCGACGCGTAATGCAGCAGCTAAGGCACAGGTTCGATGTCGTGCTCAAGGTCAGTCTCCTCAGCTGTTCCGTTGTATACACTGCCCGCACATGTGCTTTGGAGTGAATCTAGTGAAGAAACATATGAAGGCAAAACACAGTAGTGAACCATTGCGTTCAATGGATCTTAAAAAGAAGATAGCACGATCGTATGCTTATTACTGTTTCTGTCCTAAAGAAGGATGCACTTTCTCACATACCTCTGAAGAGTCTGTTATTAAACATGCGTGTAATGACCATGGTTTTTCTCCAGAAAATGAGGAACTACAACGACTTAACCAGCCCACGATCAGAGGAGGAGGAAGTGGTGGTGGTCCGGTACGTCACGATGTTCAGTATGAATGTCTGTATTGTAATACTAACGGAACTAGTGCTATCAAGACAAGTATGGAGAAGATGAGGAGGCACATCCTGGAGGACCATGGTGGAGAGGAGGTCATTTTCCGAGACTGTGTCGCAAGGAAGTTACGCAAGACTTCGCGTATCTTTATGTGTGCTCACCTAACATGTGGCTACAACACCACTGACCAAAAAGAGTACACCTTACACCGCCTGGCACATGAGAAGTCCCATATTTATGAATGTGCTAAGTGCCAGTGGTTCACAGCCAACCCAGACACTGTGGCTTCACACATGTCCGCCATGCACACTGGGTCCCAGGTCACAACCATGGAGATCTTTCTTGATTTGGATGAGAAAGGAAATGTCGTCAAAAAAGTTGGTGGTACGGTCATCAAACAAGAACCAGAGTGAAGAGAGATAGAACTATTTGCAATACTAAATAAAATGTGTGTAATCTTTTGAAACAATATGGGGCAAAACTGCAGACATGTCCATTTAATAATACCAATTTCATTATATTAAGACGTGAAATGGGTGCGTCTTTTGTTAATTGTCATGAAATGAATATTTAGTTCTCTTAATAATATTATAACTTGAAATTGTGTAGTAGGGTAGTGTAAAATTGATAGTACACATATATACTGTACTAGTGGTTGGCCATAAACATACATACCTAGGTAGATGTTGATGTATATATATATATACTGTAAATGATTTGTATTTCGCAGAATGAATTTGGAGACCTTACTTCAGTGTTTAATCTTCAAAGTAGACCCTTAGACAATCATCACGAAAAAAACATTTTTGGTCTATGGGAATCATTAACTACATAGACCAAGTTGTCAATTAAGTTATTTCCTATGATGTGTGTGATTCATTATGTACAGTAGAGAGAAAGAAGGTGTTACCTGTGGTATGTAAAGTTACTTAACCTTCCTCTAATACAAATTTTCTAATTTTAAATTAAAGTTATCAAGCCCTAAACATATCTATATTCTCTTGATCCAGGTCTGGAATGTGAAATTTTTAGTTTGATAAGAAATCAGTTTAAAATAGACCTGTTCTTCTATAGTGTGTAAATTCTAAATTCCACGATAATTACCTTATAAACTTTTGTGATGATGATTTTCACACTTCACTTGATGTTTTTGTCCAAATCACAATGTTATTGCCAACATTATGAATGAATTATTGGCTCCTTCAATTTAATTCACCAATATATCAAGTTCTATGCTTTGTAATCTTAAATGTCTTGTTGCTTTTATGAAAATGTAATCAATTATAGACATTGCTATTAACTATATATCCTCTTTAATTTTAAGTTTATTTACTATTTTGAGCATATGATCAGATTGAAAAGGCAAAATCTAGTACTGGTAACTATATTCATGACCACATTGAAACTGGCTAGACATCAATTTTAGTCCTGTAGGAAAATAAATTGCAAAAACCAATCATCATGTGTTGTCAGTTTTTAAATCCCAGCTGTGTTCTATTTTTTTTTTTTTTCATGTTAGGGGGCATTTTTTATTGCTGTATATTACTTATTTAGTGGTCACTGGTTGGACACGAATGTAACGACTTTTTGTATATTATTTTATTGGTTTATTGAACCCCCAGCTGTGTTCTGTTTTAATTTTTTTTCATGTTAGGGGGCATTTTTTATTAGCTGTATATTACTTATTTAGTGGTCACTGGTTTGACACAAATGTATATTATTTTATTTTTTTATTGAACCTGCGGTGCAGATTTCCCATGTTTCTCTCTGGAGTGATGACATTACTGTATGCCTTGACAAAACATCTAGGTAGTGTTGATGTTGAAACCGTCCCCATAGTTTATATTAGGAAGACAATAATTGCAGGGACTTGATATTTCAAAGATTTGTCTTACATTCCCAACTATAGTATATAATACTGTTGCCTGATTGGGACCCAATTTTCATAAAGGCTATTGTGCCAACACTAGCTAATGAAGCGAAATAAAATGAAAAAGAAACAATGTACAAAGAATATAAATCATTCGTTTATTACATCGTTATTTAAATATCAAAACCTAAGTTAAGAGGTATTCGTGTTTAACCAACAAACAGTCTTGTATTTACCAGAAATAGCGAATAAAATCTAAATATTAATCTTTTCGTTGTGTTTTGTGGCTGAACGAGCAAGTGTCTGCGAGTTGTCATAAGGGGTTGGGTTTGGCTATATTGCTTACAATGACTTATCAACTAGAACCATATGATGAAAATGAACTTATTCAGATGGAACCTTTCTCAGGAGGTGGAGATTCAAAATTGTGCAAATGGAGAAGCTGAAGGCTTTAACTTCGAAACGGTTGAGATCCCCATCCTACAACCGTATATATACAATTACTGATTGTAAAGAGATTCATATGCATGCTACCAGAATGGCCCGACGTCTCGCTCCACCCTGGGTCATAACTTAAAAACAGTTGAGATCCCCACTGTAATGATTTACCGGTATCTATATATACTTGGCATGAAAAGTTAACACAGCCACAAGCCTATCTGATTTTGATTAAACTTCACTTTTTGCAAACTTTCATGGTACAATTTTCTAACTTTGAGCAAGTTATTGGTCAAGTATGGCTCTAGGCCTCCAGAATTTGTGCGAGCTTCTGAACAAATCTGACCTGTGACCTTGAGTATTTGAATCCATACATTTTTCTTGTGTAAAAATCAATACATAGCTATAGATTACCACAAGGACCACTGATATTTGGCTAGCAGGTACTTTGAATTGGACACTGTCAAAATTCTTCATATAAATGACCCTGACCTACTTTCAAGATCACATCAAAAATGTTACAAAATTCAAACATTATCCAAGATCCTGACCAGCTCTCAAAATTGACCTTTGCAGTGCTTGTCTACATATTCTCGGTTTTACTTGAATTTTGCTTTTACCCCGGCCCTGTGACCTTAAAATGGGTGAAAGTCTTTTATATGAGGAAAACTTATAACAATCTATCTCCGGTACCTACTGGCTGAAAACCTTTACCTTTGCACTTTGTTTTCAAGAAGTTGTTCAAAAAGAAAAGTTTACAGACAGATGCTGGACCATACAATAAACTCCCAGGCATTTCTGAAGATTTATTAGGACCATATATAGTCTGTAATTTGTTAGTGTGAAGGGCTATCAAGTTTGTCATCTAGCATGTTAATATGCTGGAACAAGTTTTAAATAAATTTGACCTTAACCCACTTTGAAGGTCACATGAAAAATGAGTTTGGTAACAGCATTGAGAGAAAGTGAGAAATGTAGGTCCATTGGGCCTTTTTGTCGTGCTTAAATTCTGAAAAGATTTTCACATATTTACCCTTATGAACTTAGAAAATAGGTCAAGGTAATTCATTTGAACAAGCAGCCTTTTAAGCCACATTAAACAGAGTTATGACCCTTTGCTCATTTCTAACACTAAAGTTTATCCTGACCATAACATCCTTATAATGTAAATTCTTTGGAAGACAGAGTGTTGTGTACTGAAATTTTGCCTCACTATAAGCCATGTGGCAATTGTATATTATCATCTTGCGATACTTTTGTTGAGATTGGATAATCAGAACATTTTTGCTCTTTCAAAATATGAGAGTAACCCAATCAACTGGGACAGATTGCGAAGATAAAAATTAAAACCCAAATATTTATTTAATGCTTGACCTTGTGACCCTTATATGTTTTTGTTAAAGCAGAAAAGTGAGTAGGCAAGTTGTTAAAAGCGTAAGAAACAAATCACAATGGAAAATTTACAATTAAATTTTAATATGACATACATGTATAAGTGTTTCAATAGACACATTAAATAGGATAAATTAAATTCTGTCATGCAACTGCATGGGTAAATCACTAACTGATAAAGATAATAATCACTAGTAATTTGAGTTAAATCTTGGAAGAATTTACTAACTGTTACATGACACTAAAATCATTCAACAGATTAAAGCACTTACATCATTATATGAAAAAAAAGAAATAGTACCTTTTAATTGTATACTCGAGCTCAATAGCACAACAACCAGTTATCTCCCCTTATCAAAATCCTACCCACGCATTTCAACTTATATCAAAATGACAAATACTTAGATGCTTACCAAACTTAGTACCTGGTCACTGAACTGAAAACCAGGCAATTCCAAACTGTGATCACCAACACAAGATTAACCAATGTTTGTAGTTCATGGTGACAAATTGATCATATCAAGCACTGGCATAAAAAAAGTTATTGGAACGTTTCCGTAATAATACCACAGAGGGAGGTAGCTATATAATGACCAACTTGTACAGTACAATCAATGTTGTACTCCATTTTGAATGAGGTCCACATATTGTATAAAAATAAGATCTACTGTCATGTATTTTTCAGAATTTGTTTCTGCAAAAACTGATAAAATCTCCATCTCTTGGCCATAGACATATACTTTTTCTCAAATTCTCGTCCAACTCTATAATATAATATCAGCAGTCCAAGGACATCATCAGATCATCGTCCTCCTCCATCTCCTCGATACCACTCATCTGACCCCCTGGGGTGCCCTGACTTTCAGGAATCTTCTGAGACTTCGGCGTACCTTGTGACTGACTACTAGAGTACTGAGAGCGGGGAGTGTTGGGGACAGGCTTCAGCGCTGGAAATCAAACAGGAAATATAGTTTTATCACTTTTAGTAAGTTTTGTTATTATCAGTGATCTAAATGTACACCAAATTAAATACAGAGAATTCCACTTAATATCACTTCTCATTTGTCAGAGGAAAACATGACACAGTACATTTCAGTTAATGTCAATAATCAGTTAATATCATGTTTTCTCGAATCACAATTTCTTATGTTGATATTATCCAGTTACATTAAACTGCATGACATTAAGTGAAAAGTATTTTGTAAATTTTCAAAATAAATATATTTCCCTATTACATAATCTACACTCAAACACTAACAGGTCAAAGAATCCAGAATGCACGACACATAGGTTTTTTTGTGTGTTAATAGCCCATTTTTGACCAAATCATTTGGGCCTTTTAGAGATGATTATGAACATGTATAACAGTATAAGTAATATTGGTTTAATTGTATAGCATAATTTAAGATGAACATCACAAACACTGTGTATATACTGACATTCCTTTTTGTCCCCGCGAAGTATTCTCTGGCTCTCCTCGAAATACTGGTTGGGGTGATTTATGCTGTTAATGTCCTGTTCCTCCACGCTTGCGTGTCTGGCCAGGAAGTGCTTCGTACACGCTACCCCATAGTGGCCACCTTTCACCTCATTCATAATCTGTACAACGATTGATCACTCTATTATAAACTAAGCAAAAGGCCTTTAAATCATTGTTAACAAAACCTCTATTAAAATCAGCTTTGTAAAAAACTATACAAATCTACACATGCATTCTCAAATTTGTTAAACTAATTTTTCAATTTAGAATCTATCCTAGTATCAAACGAATGAAAAAAACGGTTAATATACGTTTTACTGTGATAGCCATTGGTAGTGTTTCTTGAGAGTGAAACAATTCTACTTGTGATACAAATGTTCCCAGCCATTCATAAGTTACAGCCCATCCGACCTGTAATAAATACAGCCACGATACATATCAACATAAACCAGGAGACTAGTCAACCCTACCTTGTCTACGTGTTCCTTTGACAAGCTCTGTGCCCGTAACTTCTGTGCTAGTAGTGCTTCGTCGCAATGTTTAAATGGACAACCTGTATAAACATGAAAAGTCACATTGAGGCATTATTACAAAACAGTAAAGCATTTTAACCACTGTGGGTAAGGACTCAACTTTTTGTGACAGGTTATATAGCTGAATTCTGAACAAGTTATCGAAATGGACAATAAACATTTTAACACAGGTTTTCTGTGGTGTAAGTAATGCTGGAAAACAGTTGGAGTATCTGATTCCCTTAATTGATGATAGTATAAATGTTAATTTTTTGTACTCGATATTTGAACATAGTAAATTTATGTACCAGGGTAGTATTATTATTAGCTCAATTACCCCTTAACACACATTTGAACTCTTCCAATTCAAAGGTTGGCATAGTTCATTATGAAACTTCAGGGGTGAATGAGTTAATAAAGATACTGAAACTGATGAAGGCTGACTACATCTGTCAAAATGTCTAAGTCTGGTGTCAGGGCCAGAGGAAACTTTGGCTACGAAGTCGGCTGAATACTTTCAAATACCATACCTGACAACTATTGCTACTTGTGGTCTTGTGTAAATTCATTACTTGTTATTTTTTTTGTTATAGACGGCTTTATTTAAGCAATAAACTGCATAGATGTGGCAGACCAACTGGTATAACTGCCACATGTGTCACGACACATGTGGCAGTTATACCAGTTTGTCTGCCACATCTATGCAGTTTATTGCTAATATTTATATTTCCGTAATGAG
>JAUMHH010036502.1:0-10149 GCA_032359455.1 Chlamys rubida
TGGTCTTAAGTTAGCTATGTCAGTTGCATGTAACAAAAGAAACAGGTGAGCGATGCAGGCCCTCTGGGCCTCTTGTTATACTGTGTTTTATTGTATTGATCAATCTTTTTATTGTTGTTATTCACAAACCCTGTTATGTCTGTCATTTATCATTGTTAGGTCATTATATTACATAATTATGTACTTTGTTGTAACAACTTTAAAACATTTAATACAATGTAGTTGAAAGCTGCTTGATAAATACAGTGTATTTCCTTTCCAACCAAATAACAAATATCATACTTCCCTCATTTAATATTATTTTGAAATAATTTGTAAGAGGATGAGTTTAAAGTAAAGAAATCTAGCAAGCATGTAAATGTATGAGTACTTGTATTTCAATCATGCTTAACTGACTGTACAATAACAGTTAAAATAGCATTAAGTACAGGTGTTGCTCATCCTGTACACCATTACACACCTGTATAGTAAGGAGTTTTGTATTTCTGTAGTATCAGTACATGTACACACCACTCCGGTTAAATGGTAATGTGATGCAGATTTGTATTTTTACCAGACAGATATTGAATCCCTGTGAAAGTGTCCTTCTTAATAAAAAAAAACCCATGAAAATATGAATCCTTAATATTAATTCTTTTAAAGAGTTGTACATGAAAGTAATAGTGTATGACTGGGGATCCTAATGGAAGCTGTCATATTTACTATACAAATATATGGGTTCAAGCTTGCACCCAATGCTGTAAACCATACTTATAATGAATGTGTTCACCCTTCAATGTTTGTTCTAATTACATGTGTATTTCATTATTATTATTATCTTACATGTGCATATCAGATCATGTTATAAATTGTTGACAAAAATAATTGTAAGTGAATAAATCTATTTATACTACCTCACCACTTTTGTTGGTCATTATGTCTCCCCTTCGAATGAAGGGACGTCACATATTGTATCAGTATTGGTTCTTCTGGTTCTTATATGATCTTGTGCGGGCTGTAGCTTTTAAACCTTTAAAAGATGTCTTGATGAAACTTGTTATACCTGTATCACCCATTGACAGTGTGCAGTGCACTGTCATTAGGTCATTGTGACCCAAGGTCAAAAGTAAAATATGTACATATTTTTTAGGAACATCTAGTCAAGGTTGTAACTTTTAAACCACTAAAGATATCTTGATGAAACCTGAAGTATATCTGCATAGACTATGTACAGTGCACTGTCATTAGGTCATTGTGACCTTGACCCCAAGTTCAAAGGTAAAAAAAGTCTGATTGTTTAAAGATGTACATCAAGGTGATGCCAATGGTCCCTCACTGTGTCTAATTTAGCTTACGGTCCCTCACTGTGTCTAATTTTGCTTACGGTCCCTCACTGTGTCTAATTTTGCTTAGACTTAGTATGCAAGTATATGATGGCATTGTAAATCTATCCAATCATCATTTACGACAATGGGGTCAGTTTTGAGGACTTCTGTAATGGTCCCCTTTACAATTAGAACTTGCTCATATATGCATGTTATAATTTAGTAGTGGGAAGTTCCTCTAATAATTTAATGCCAAGTTAAATATATCCTGATAAAACCTGCAGTATATCTGCATCACCCACAGACAATGTACAGAGCACTGGTGTTAGGTCACTGTGAAATTGACCTCAAGGTCAAAAGTCAATAAATGCCAAGTTTTCAGGAATATCTTGTCCAAGCCGTAACTTTTAAACCGTTAAAGGGGAGACATACGTTAATTTTCACAAAAACAAATCTCTAGTCATTATCCCTTATTAATAATTTTTTTGACTTCTCAGAAACTGTGTGTCCAATTATGATGGAACTTCGTGGTAATCGTCATTCTGGATTTGTGATCAGAATCTATATACTCTAAAAGAGGCTGTGGGAAGGGGCCATATTAAGTTGTCACAAAGTGCGAATTAATTATAAACCCCTAAATAGCATCTCCTCCAAAACCAAATAGTGGATTTTCACCAAAACCTGTACTCATGAAGGAGTATAGATCCCCCCTAAGGGCAATTAAGTGGTCACAGAATGTAAAATCTTCAAAAGATGTTTTAAACTTTTGGCCTGATTTTGATTATGCATATAATTTCCTAAAACAATCATTGGATGATTAAAGATCATAATCTAGACTCTCAAGATTAACTGAACACCTGGCAGCAGTTGGGGTACAGGGTCAGAAGGGGTCATATTGCAAAATCTTCAAAAATATTTGTTAAACCTGCTGTGGGTTTTCAAATACATTTCATAAATGATCCTTAGATTATGTTGATCAGTATCTAATAGGGGGATTGGGGGCTGACATGACACGATAACTGCAGAAACTAGAACTGTCGCCTATGGGCTAACTAATACCCCCGCATTCTGGCTGCTTGTTGCCCCTGTAGGGGCTTAATAAACAAGGGAAAAAATATATAGAAAGATCAAGGGTCAGGAAAAAGTCTATCCTCAAATGTCGTACCGACAGACCGATGGAAAAGACAAACTACTGTTTCGACTCAAATGACCTTTGGAATTTTGTCACAATGTAGCTTGCATCAATGCTACATTTACTCCACGGTATGTGTATACAAAATACCTACCATTCAATCTTCAATAATTAGCCATTTCAGTAACATAATGCACCTGTGACTTTTGACCTCATGACCTTGGAAGTTTGTCACAATAAAGCCTGCATAATTGGCTCCGATACTGTAATGTATACGTGTAAACAAAATACCTACTGATTCCAAGATAATTAGCCATTTCAGTAACGTAATTCATTTGTGACTTTTGACCTCTGAACCCACAACCTCAGAAGCTGTCTGTAGAGTAGATTGCATATGTGCATACAAAGTACCTACCGTTAACGAGATATTTAGCCATTTCAGTAACGTAATCCATTCATGACCTTTGACCGCCAATACCTTGGAAGTTTGTCAGTGGAGTAGCTTTCATTAATCCCTGCAACATTCCAATGTAAGTGTATACAAAATACGTACCGTTCCCGAGATAATTAGCCATTTCAATAACAAAATCTCTGCAAGTTACTGTAAATGTACTTGTCTTAGCTTATGATAGTGCATTAAATTTAAACTGCTAAGTGCATTGATGAATTAGTGCATCCACATAAAATGCCAAAGAAAACACTATACATGTACTGCAACATCAATTGGTGTACTCATAATTTAGTGCAATATCTAAAGCACTAAAATAAGACTACTACTGAAATCTGTACAGTTACTAAATTTTGACCCGACTTTGACAAAATCATCCTTTGTTCACTAGCCCCTACATTGGTGGACATTTTAATGTCACAAAGCTTTATGACATCAGATGGATGGACTACAGAATTAAAGAAGAAACTGCACCATCTAATAAACTAAATATGTTTAAAGAAACAAAGGTACATTGTCAGTACATCACTAATTTGACAATTTAACCAAAACAAAGCTTGGCACAAGTAACATACCTGTGAATTAATACATGTATGTTTTAATTGAAGTGTTAACATTGCTAATATTTGACAAAAGTAAATTTCATATTTTCATGTCAGCTATCTGAATTCCTTAAATGTTTGTGACATATACAAATCATACAATAACTGGTCCTTCTTTGTAAGTAAAATATTTTTAGATTTTTTTTTCTTCTACTGGTAATATTTTGTTTGGTTTGTTTGTGTTTTACATCCTATTAACAGCTATGGTCATTATTGTTGGTAATGCTAAACCATTAATAAAAATAATGGTTATCACATGCATCAGAGTATTTATGTATTTAATCAAACTGATATATACCACAGTGCAAAGTTACGAATCTACTGTTTGTGGACGAGTTCTAGATGGCATACAATACTGTTGTGTGCAATAGAATTATTGCATTGACCTGAATAAAAGCCCCATAAATCTCAGGTAAAAAGTGTTCTGGACTGCACATGTTTAGTTACAATTAACTTAGAAGTAGATTTACTCTAGTGTTACTAGTACTACATATCCAACCTGAAAACTTGAACTTGACAACAGTGGAGGACAGCAATGTCAAAGACAGAATAATTGTGCACTAATTGTTACATGCTCAAAAACAGTAACTGTCTCATGAATTTCAACTTTGACCCCTTGACTTGTGTTGAATTATTTGGCAAGATTATTTATTTGACAGCTTTAACCCTAGGAATTAAAACTTCTCCAGGCCTTGTATTTCTGAGACATTGTTGAAAATTTTTAACAGATTTGATTGGTCCCTGTGACGTTGAATGTTGGCTGGTCATTTGTATAGACTATCTTTTACCAAAGTATGATACAGGTCAAAAAGTGTAACTCTACACTTCATATTTCATAGCGAGTCTTCAGAAGATTTTTACCCTCGAGATCTTTAATGTTGGTAAACAAACTTGATAGCCCTTCATCACTCCTGGTTACAGCGAAATATGTTTACTCCAAGCTGTATGGCTTATTAGATTTTTAATACAAAAGCATCATTGACAGCCCTTTACCCAAACAAACTACATGCAAATTATCATGATTATATGCCTTATAATGGTTCTTTAGAAAAAATGTCACTTTGAAGCAAAAAGTTGATGACTGTATAGATGACAGCTATATGTTGTGCTGTATGTTGGTGTACTTAAGTTAATCTCATTAGCACTTCGTGCAAACAGTGAGCTATATTTCTTTTGAACTTCTTAAATGTCGAGTTTGATTTCAAAACATAAAATATTGACTCAATCAGGACACATGACAAAGCGAACGACGACATACAAAAGAGGTTTGCAAAAGCCTCTAACTTAGGCGACCAAAATAAAATTCTGAGATTAGTATGTGATGGAATATTTTATTTGCTCTGAAATACCTTTCACATGTACATAGTGTTGAGTTGTTCATCTAGAGTAAAAGGATCATAACTGAGTTTCCACTTGAAACCAAACATTTCTGATACTGCAAGTTCTAGTGCTCTTTCACTCTTTCCGCTTGCTTTGAGCCATTCAACAAACTCGAATGACCAATCTGGGTCAGTCTGCCAGTCAAATTCATAGGATACCTCCACGGCTGGGATGAGGAGTTTTTCTAGATGTCTAGCTCGGGCCAGAAGCAAGATTGAGGTGCTTGACAAAGGAAAACCATATTGTAAATATCGAAGTTTTGTACACTTCATAGCCATGTTAACAAGAGAGGCAGGAAGTCTCCGATCTCCCGTTTCGTAATTTTCCAGGAGAGAGTTTGTGTATGTGAAATATTGCAGGCAATCCTTGTAGTTGTCTACGAGGTGCTCCAGAACACCTTTAGTTACGATGTTGACAAGGTCATCCAGTATCAATCTCCTCAATGGCATCTTTGCAGGGAAGGAATCCTTGATTACCATGATGTATCGTAAGACCATGTCAATTTGGAATGTTGGGCAGATGCTCAGCACTTTTGTCCAGAACACCTCTTTGAGATGCTCTTGCTGTTGTAGAGGAATTTCTTCTTCCTGAACTAAAGTGACCTCTTCCAATTTATGTTCAACCAGGTAGAGGAGAATTTCATCCGTTATATTTTCCCTCCTTGTTACAAGTCGTTTTAGGTGTGTGAAGTTTTTAAGGAACTCCAGATAACCTTCATGTCCCCATAGTGACTCAGCGTTCAGTTCTAGACTGGTTAACTTGTGAGCTAGACCTTGCTGTATAATGTTCAAAATGATGTTGTTGTCGGGAGATTCTGTCCAATCAATCACAGGCTGACAGATACAAACATTACTTAATAATTTACAACTCTGCAGGATACCACAAATGCCACTAACCACACTTTTCCTCCAAACAAGACTTTCATCCACCTGAAACGGAACTTCTTGTGCGATATGAAAGGCTGTCAGATGAGGACAAAATTCACTGATGGCATGCGTGATCTTAACTGCCATATGACTAAGTTTACCTCCAAAGCTTAACTTCAAAGATCTCATGTATTTACCATATTGTTTTATACAAAACAAAAACTTTGTACGCTTCTCTTTCAAAAAGTATACATTTTCATCCATTTCATTGCCATATTCAACACAGTTCCATGCAGCAACAGCTCTCAAGCAGGAACACCATGAAGGAACAGCAATGATGATATTTAGCTTTTCTTCCCACGTCAGGTATGAGAGCACGTGTGTAACTACCACAGACGGGAGATCTGTTAATGCTAAATGGTCGGTTGATCTGTGTGTCGCTGACATCTGGGATTGGTTTACATCCATTATTCTACACCGTCTCATCAGACCTGTAATCAATGTAAATTATATTAGACGTATTGGTTATATTATTAACCAGCTGACTGCATTTCTCCCATTAAGCAATTTTGACACTGTATGTTAAAATGAACTTCTTTTAATTTTTGTTCCTTTTATGTTTCAAGAAAACCTGTGACTAGTTAAATTGCCATGCATGTGGAAAATGATCCACATATCTTCTGGGTTATATCCTCTTTGCTAGCCAAGGGTTATGATGCGGTACGATCCGGTACAATCTGGTCTACAAACTCTTCACTCAGGGCCTGGGGTTAACCCTTTCACCACTGTAGACCATACTTGACTCATCCAGATCAATGCATGGTAAAGTCTACTAAAGTTACATAGGGGTGAAAGGGTTAAGAGTAGGTAGACTGGATTTTAATTACCAGATCGTAACCCTTGGCTAGCGAAGACAGGGTTACATCAGATTTGTCGAAAAAGATTTGAGAAACGCCCATCAGCACACCCCATCATGCCAGAAAATACATATCAAATCGTGTTTGTAAGGAATGAAAATGCGTCTACACGGCCTCATATGTGATAGGAGTAGGAGAACCATATATCCAATATGGCGCAGGTGAAGCGTAACTCGTGATATGACATCCAGTTACCAGTGACTAATGGTAAGGCCAAGAGCAAGTTGCCAATCTCTGTATTATATGTCTCTGGGAAAACAAAACAAAGTCGCTTTTACTAGTAAAAGAAGATTTTATCATTAGGTTTATAACAAAAGACATGAAATATAAGTATTCTTTTTAAAAAATAATGATGTAAAAAAATCGGAAATTTTACATTTATGAAAAATGAAAATAAACATCAAAATGTATGCTTTTTGTAGTCAACATTACCATAAACCTTATTGTTTTATGCGACTTTGCTTTAATTTAATGAAAATTGAAATCTGAGAAAATATAGCTCAATACAGCTATAATTTATAGGTGAATATACAGTAGCTATATAGGTCTTTATAGCTATATAGCTCAATCAGCAGAGTGTACTGGACCTGATACCAAACGTCATATTATACAAACAAATACACAAGATATTTAATCTATTGAAAATTAATGGTTCCCGGATTAGTGCGTGTCCCGAATAGCTATAGTAAGCACATTACTGTTTGCGCTATCTTTTATCTTAATACACAGTAACAATAATATTGGGTGCTTAATAAATTCATAATTTGCAATTCAACTTTTCTAATTTACCATTTGCCTGTACAGCTCATCATTGATAGACGGTGACAATTTCAACGTTCCTATAAAAATGAAAAAGATCCCCAAAGTCAATGAAAGAACCCTTAACACAAAAGAAGCCATAATTTCAAGAAAGAAAGTGGAGGATCTTCAAAGCATGCCTAGCTCAGCTTCTGCAACTTCTGAACAAAGAAGGACAACTCACAATCCCCCTTTATTATAACCACTTCCGGTGTAAGATCACATTGATGCTTGTTTTAATTTTGTAAATTTCATTCATGGTCTTCATGGAATATAACTCGTTCCAAGTCACGGAAGAAGGCGAGTCTGACACATTTGATAGTTTTATTTGGCAGCGTCTGAAATGATAGAAAAGAGCAGATTTTTTAAAACTATTATTTTTGAACAAACGTTTTAGTGACTGAGATGTGATTATAAGCAAACTTCCGGTCAATCGTTCGTTTATGAGAATGCTTCATAAATAGCGAATGTCAAGTCAGAACGGAAGACACTGAACACTTTATAACACTACTCTAATACAACCATTCATTTTTGATATAAACAAAAACGAAGATGCGGAATTTCAAAAATAAATATCAGGATTTTACGGAAGGTTCGGAGGTTTTCATCGATCAAGAAAAATGGATAGGATGTATTGAGCAAATAGTGAAAAATATTGTAAATGGCATGCCTCCAGACCCTGCCAATTGTGATGGTGGACTATACGTTGGTAATTCTGGAATTGCATACATGTATTATTATCTCTCAAATTGTGACTTGTTCACACAACGCAAGACAGATTTTCTTGAACAGGGCATGATGTATGGAAAAGTTGCCATGGACTATGTCGAAAGAGGTGGTGATCGAGGTAATCCTCCTTGTTCTTTCATACTAGGACAGGCTGGAACTGTTGCAGTGAACAGCTTATTGTTCCATACTGCTGGCAATGATTCGAAATCGAAAAAAATAGCTGAAAAGTTTGCAAGTTTGGCAGATCATGCAAGACCAATATCATTCTATCGCTATGGATCAGACGAGATACTTGTAGGCCGAGCTGGTTATATGAGCGGTGCATTGGCATTGCAACAGAAACTTGGCTACAAGGTTTGTAATATGTAAGGAAATGCTGGCTATCATGAAGATCCTATAAGCTGACAACCACTTCAACGGTGTCAGCGGGAAGCCCATGTTTGGTTTTATGCTCTTTATCAGGTCCAGTACACTCACACAGCTGTAAAGACCTATATAGCTGTAAAGACCTATACTAGCTCAATTGACCTATCTGAAATAGGTCTTTTGAGCAATTTCAAGTGATTTTCTTTTTTAAGGAAAATGAAACAAAGTCGCTTTTAAAAGAAGATTGTATCATTAGATTGATAACAACAGACATTAATATAAGTATTCTTTTTAAAAAATAAGAGCGTGTCTAATTACTATGTTTTAGTTGATAATTCGTCGTATCAAAGTAGTAGTGGGTACAGTATGGGGAAGTATTGTGTATTTAGTTAGACACGCCGAAAAATAATGATGTAAAAAAATCGGAAATTTTACATTTATGATAAATGAAAATAAACATCTAACTGTATGCTTTTTGTAGTCATCATTACCTTAAACCTTATTGTTTTATGGGACTTTAGCTTTGCTTTAATTTAATGAAAATTGAAATCTGAGAAAATATAGCTTGATACAGCTATAATATTTATAGGTGAATATAATATAGCTATATAGGTCTTTATAGCTCAATCAGCAGAGTGTACTGGACCTGTTTATTATCAACAAATCTACTTATTTCAGTACCAGGAGGTTTTGGTCCATGAAGAGAAATTTCTGGTTTATAGATTTGTTCTGTACCTGAAGATACTTCAGCACTTGGGAGCAAATGGAAAACATTGCAGAAAAACCAATAACACAACAGACAAAATCTTCATGTATGTAGCATTGAATGAAACCCTAATGGCAGTGATTTGTCTACCTCTATATATTGACAGTGGCCTGTGCCTTGTGATTTGGGGGAAATAGTACCCACAAAAAGCATGATTTGGTGAAAATTAGTGATCATTGCATTAATTCACATTTTAAAAAATCACTGAATTGATACCATTTACCACAAAAAATAAAACAGAAAAATAAATGGCCAGAAAAATATACAACAAGCTCAGTTATCAGTATTAGAATAGATTAAAAGACATTACTTAACTGTAATGGAAAGAAAAGCTTCATGTTTATTACAGGGATTGATATTATATTCCTCAGTCTCCAAATACCTGGCTGAAACACAATGATTAAATAAGGAAATTAATAAATATAACACAATTTCTAACAATTTCTGATGGAGTTGTGGCTATGACCTAGTAATCTAACACCAACAAATGTAATAGATGACCTAGCTGGTAAACTTATTTATTTTCCATCTATTGTTTGTTGTAGGTTGTGAGTGAAGACACCCTGAGACACCTGTGTACTGTGACAGTTGAGTCTGGAAGACATTATGCATATTCCCACAAGCCTAAATCGCCCAAGGGTGTGCAGTCACCTCTTATGTATGCTTATCATAAAACAGAGTACTTGGGTAAGGTGAATTTACAAATAGGAAATTTATAACATTAACATTAAATATAATTGATATTCAAAATGTAGCGGAACAAAATACGCCCGTCGAATGCCATATAGTATTATATACTTTCTTACATTGAAATAAGATCTGCATCATTCTAAGAGTGGTT
>JAUMHH010036513.1:0-10148 GCA_032359455.1 Chlamys rubida
TATGTATAGTTTTGATGTTGTTAGATATTTGATGTTGTAGATAAAATATAATCTACACTGTGAAATACGTTGTAATCGATGTTGGAACGGACTACATTTTTACACGGAAGGCGGGATACTTGGAGTTTTTAGCAAAATCGGAGTTTTTTTCGAACTCAAAGGTGCGAGAAAAGAAAATCAAATACCAGTAACTGAGCGAGATCGGGTTATCTCAGTCTCGGGCTAAGATTCTGTAACATAATTCCAACCGCGGCTTACGCCTCGGTTGGGATTATGTTACAGAATCTTAGCACTCGACTGAGATAACCCGATCTCGCTAAGTTACTGGTAATAGATTTTATTAAACATTGTAGCACTTCTAACCTGTCCAGGACCAATTAGTGACTTTATAAAGAGGTCCTTAAGTGTCAATAAATCTACCGATTTGGACTTAATAAAGAAGGAATTAACATCTCGATTTTCTGCAAAAACAGATCCCCATCATGCTTGGATATGATTAAGAAATGTAAGACAAAACACAGATGAAAATGTGCGGAAATACGTTTAGGAGAAGCAGAACAAACTTTTATAGGGCGAGACAATTCAGGAGCAAAAGTTATAGATTTATTGATGGGTAAAAACATGATTTTCAGAATAGAAAGATTCGGTGTTGGTGATGGTAGAAAAAGGGGCACATGTTAAACAAAACATTATTTTGGTTTTGTGGTCAAGCGGGACACATTAAGAACAAATGTGGGGAGAACACTAAACAGGGAAAAGTGAACACTCCTTTTATATATGGCAGATAGAGGGAGTGGAATAAAAGCTAAGATGCCAACAGAGAAGAGAAATAGCAAATCAATTACCAAAAAGAAAAGTAATCCTAGAAAGAATGGAGATAATGAAAACAACAAAACCAGCGGCTTTGGGCACTCGTAGATTCCGAAACGGAAGTGTCATTAATGCATCGGAGGATTTTTGATACTTTAAAACAAAAACCAAAATTGAGTAAGAAAGCAATTAGTTTGCAAACAGTTAATGGTAAAAGTATTGACATAGATTGACTCATAACATAAAGTTCACTATAAGCAAGGTAGAATGTTGTCATTCATTTTTTGATGTATTGTGATTAATAGGAACATTATACAAGGCCAATGTTTTTTAGTGAAAAATGGCGTCAGACTTCATTATGATTAATTGATGTTTGATAGAGAAGAGTACTTATATTTTACTTCAAGATGATATCCATTTGGCAACTATTGTTAGACTCGCATCAAAAACCACAATAAAAATCCTCAAACAGCACAGGAGTGCAAGGGAAAAGTTAAACAAAGCGCAGGCGTAGAAAATACTGGATTATGTGTAATATCTGCTATTGATATAGCTTTAATCAATCAATAACCTGGTTGATCAACTTAACAAAAATGCAACCGTGAGGTGCCCATTTTTATTGTCAATAATACTAACAAAGCATTCCAGGTGAATGAATTAATTCAATCGTGATACGTCACGTGAGATTCAATCTTTTGCTTTATAACAGAATGATCAAAGTAGAAAACAAAGTAGTGTTATAACATTGTTGTAATTTCAAAAGTTAAGAAACAATAAATGTATAAATTTTGAATGAGTTACGCAACGTGTCGTCTAAAGCTGAGGATGGTATAACACCTTTACAGAAGTGTCCTCTACACCAACCATTCAGATCAACGACAATCTACGTCGCTGATCAACGAGGCAAAGATACAACTAATTGTTTAAACAACTGACAGTTTAATAGACACAGAGAACACTTTCGAAATTAATCGAAAGTTGTACGAACATGCCTTTTGCAGACGTCGAAAGTGGATTTTTATACGGATGAGCTTCTTGAAATTCAATTTTCTGACGGGAAGTAGTAATTCATGACCGGAAGAAGTTAGTTATACTATTCTAACCAGAGACTGTTATACGTGTTATCCATGTACGCGTGTCAGATTAGAGCACACACCATCGGGAATATATTCAATAATACGGAAGAGGATCCAATTTCTCCAACCAGAGAAAGCACAAAAGACCATAGTGTTGTGTAAAAATAATGGAACATTCAAAACGAAATCAAAATTTGTGACGCTTGCGATTTATTTTTAATTCTTCATACATTTTAAGGATATTATTTGTGTGTATACTATGATGTACCTGTTTGCTTGATTCTGTGAGACATGAAATATCCAAAAGACATTCTTAAATAGTTTAAGGGAAATGATATGATATAATTGAGTATCCTGTAAAAACTGTTTACTTTTATAGATTTTTGTATTGTACCGTAATATTATCAACTCGTACGTCGATGACAGACTAATTGATAATTATGTTGTGATAATAAGTAGTTGGTGTCTGTCCTCATGATCAGTAAAAAATTGTATATATTATGTCCACGAAATTCGCATATTGTTGTAATGATTATAATATCTGTTATGGTGTACTCTTGTATAAATGATCATAGATAATGAGACGTAGTACGTTCTAGAAAATATCTTAATGTTTACTTTGTGTTTTAAGAACTTTTTTGTCCTCGATATAATGATGTGTCTGTATGACTGTGGGAAAAGTAAGTAATAGAAACTAGTGACGGGAATCAATTAAAGCAAAACAAGTTGGTAGAATGGTTAGTGTGACATAAAGAACTATGATTACACAATCAAATGTCTCACTGAAAAAGGGACGAAAGTGACAAAGTGTTACCAAAAAGTTGATTGAATTAAGTAATGGGCTTAATTTAGCTGAGAGATATTTACACGTCTTAGGACACGTATATGCAAGAATCACATACCGGCCCTAGGGAAATATATGTCAACTAACACATTAAATATAGCCAAACCACACCGATAAATGTTACATGCAAGGGTTAAGTTATGAGGTACCTTTTAAAATATTGTTTTCTGAATTTGAGATCCGTCTTTAAGTCTTTCAATACCACATTAAGCTTGTAATCCCCAATTAAGCATTAAAAGGAGCACCACTCCTTAGCTTTTACTTTGAATTCAAGATATTTTTTCCAGTCTATTAAATCTGTTTATCTTATTCTCAACAATCCCACTACCAACATTATCCGAGTTCTGAAAAAATCTCATTCATTGAAATTCCTTTTGAATTTTTGCAGATCGGTTATTTCCTTGCAAACTTGTAGTTAATAAAATTAAACGATTATTAGTGAACTGAACTAGAAATTAAAATTCATTTTTGATATGACTTATGTCATAAGGATCAAAGTGATAACAAAAGAATAGATATGGAGGTAAATATCAATCAACAAATTATAACATTTTGTTACTCAGTTGAAAAAGGAATGACATGAACTTAATGACGTTCCTTTGTAGTCCCGAACCGTAGTTATTATCATAATATTGTTTTCTTTACCATCAACAAAGAAGATTTCACTAGGGCCAATAGAAGGTGACAAAACAAACGAAAGGGTAAAAGACAAAACATTTTGAAAGGTAAAATTGTCTTTGGTTAGTCATCTTTTTTTAACAGACCCAGGTAAGAATTGTAGAGACAATTTCTGTTTCGAAATGAGAAAAGCGATTTGATATATTATCAGAAATCTTCCTCGTATTGGTCAATTGGTGCATTCTAATAAGTGTTTATTGTTTGAAAGAAAAGTTAAGAGAAAGTAAGGGATTTCACTATATCTAGGATACCAATCACCGGTTTTAGGTTTACAGAGTGAAATGTGTGACCTTGTTAGCAAAAGGTCAATGCAATCCAATAACAAGTCTTTTGACCGTAAATAGTTCGTGATATGGTATAAACTGAGGCTGCCCTTCGCGCTTCATTGAATATGAATAAATATAGCATGAAAGAAATATCAAGAGAAAGGCAAGGCCAACCTCGTCTCTACGGATTTCTCTATAGCTGGGATACCATTCATAGATTTTAGGTTTATATAGTGTAATGTTTGACAAACACATATAGAGAAGAGAAACACCAATTAAAAATTATATAAGTTTTTTTATTGATTCACAAGAGATCTGTAGGTTTTTTACAAAAAGCAATGTCACCCCTGCCTCTGGACCAGACCGACACGTCTTCGTAGAGTCTAGCATATTTCTGGGGATAATGCAGCCGTCTACACATCTCACAAAACGGTCTAGTGCCCCAGTTATCATTATAATTGACCTTGTGTATATTTCTATTTTCAAATAGACGAGTGAATGCTGTTTTATTAGTCTTGATTTCAACTAAGTATTTAGATAATGATGTTGCATTTTCGAATCTAGAACTATCGATAAAAGTATTCGGAGGGAGGTAAAGGGAATAGTTGGCTCCTCCGCGCACAACAGGTACCAGGGAATGCGTATTAAAGACTTTATATGCCTTTTCTGTCATGTAATCTCGACATAATGAATTTTCGAATGACAAGTAATATCGGGTGTCCTTCTCCACATTTTGTAGACAGATTTTACTCCAAGTTGAAGCCGGACCAGACTCTTTGCACGTGTGTGTGCCACACCGGCCATATATGGTTACATCCATGTGTTTTTGAAGCAATTTAACGAACGTCTCCCTCCGCCCAGCGGTGTTACAGTGACCGACAAACCAGGTAGCTGTCCTATTCTTTCGAATTGATAACTCACCTATGTGACTTGCATTTGTATTGGTGGTTTTCATATGCGTGGTTTCAAAGGAACCATAGCGACTGATGATGTCAGAATCTCGGCGGTAGTTAATTGTCCAGTTGAACAATCGTCGCCATTGCTTCATATTGGTATAAAGGGTTGGTGGTTCTACCCCGTAATATACCCACACCTGACCAGCAGATTTTTTCGGTGGATTACTTCCCATTGTCGGAACGTGGAAAATGATGGCGCTCTGGACCGCCATCTTTGATTTATCTGTCGTTAGCACACACTTATACTCACAGCCATGGAACATCTTTCGATTTGCCCAAGAAGGCATATCCCAAAATAGAACATTCTTTACTGTTAGCTTCATACTTTCTGTATCTTTTTCTTTATAACTTTGATTTACAGAATCGTATGCTGCTATTTCCGTAGGCAATATAACCGTACTACTCCATGTGCGTTCCTGTGCATCATAGTAAAGGAAGCAAACAAACGTCCCAATTACCAATAGCGATAGTCCGTAATACAAAATGAGCTGGCGGGACTGGAACAGAAAAGAGAACATAGGTTAGTCAACATCACAGAGGTTTCTTTCAGAGTACTTTTTGCAGACAGCCACAGGAGCTATTTAGTAGAATTTTGAAAGTTTATTTCATCTTCTTTTGACTGGAATTTAAGTTTTGGGATTAAGCGCACACTTCACATTTAACGATCCTTTTCCAACTACACCATGTTTTTCCTATATAGAGTAACCCCCCGATACTTCCGTTCGGATATAACTGTATCAAAGTTTGGTCAGGACACTTCTGGAGACCAGGTATCTCGATCGGTTAACAAACTGGAGTCTAGGGATCGAACCCCTGTCCAGAGTAACAAAATAGCCGTAAACGCTCGTAATAGTTGTTAATGGTCATGAATGTTAATAACTTATCTCTTACTACAATCACATGTGCAATAGGTAACAATATCTCATCTACGTACAATTGTATAGATTCGTAACTTTAGCGTTGTGCCTTAATCTTCGAGGTAAGTAACGGAAGCGTTTTATCTCAATAACTTTATCAAAACAATTTCTCTGGCACCTTAGACACGGAGAGAGAGCCTAAAATAGCATGACGTGTTCCCTCTGCTCTCAAAAACCTGACCCTCGTTGAGCAAGCCCTTCCCAATACTCGATACTCCATGGGTTACGCTTACGTTCGCTCTCTGAGCCCCTGGAATATCTGATAACAAAATTGAAGGCACACGGCTATTTATTTGATTGGTCTCGGTTAAAAAAACCCTGACTAATCGCTAGGCTGCTTCCTGTCCTGTGAAGCGGATAGACGCGACAATCAACGTCAAAGCCATGTCAAGTGTGGCGATACTCGACCGAGAGATTCTTTTGATGCACATTTAATTATCAAACAAGTGTTCTCGTCTCATACACAAGGCGGAGGAGACCGAGCCTTCAATTTTGGCATGCTATATTCCAGGGTTGCAGATAGCGAAAGTGAGTGTTACCTTGGATATAAAGGATGATCTGTCTCTGTTTATACTAAGTCGACAGTCGTCACTATAGCCCCAAGTTTCTTAATAACACTCGGAAGGAACGTGTTGTATGCATGGCGCTCTCATAAATAACATGTCACAAACTAACCTATGCATGCTATATTCCCTGGGTTAGTAGACTTATATAAAAAGTGTAGGTGACCTACTTATATTCTAAACGCTATTGAACAGAAGAGTTTTAAGTAAGTGATTTTAGCTAAAGCCATATTTTTTTGCTATCGGTTGCTGTTCAACCAATGTTTTCTCTATTATAATCAGGATACCTTTATCAAACATTGAAATTACATTAACATAGATCACCACTTACATGTACGTAGACGATGACGCTCTGCGCCATTTTAGGGGCACTTTGTTTTATCTTTTCACTATTGACCTTCTAGTGTCCGAGTGTGATGTTCATCTGCTGTCCGTCTATTGTCCGATTGTTATGTTGATATTCTGTCTGTCTGGTGTCCAAATCCAATCTTCATTTACGGTTGGCTCCGTTTCTAATCACCAGAATTATGAATCTCTGTTCAATTAAAAGTAATAAAAATAAGGAATTTGGAGTATTTGATCATTTGAATTGATAGTTATCGCATTTACAATTATTTGTTTTTGCCTTCCATGCATTTAGTTTGAAGCTCAGTAAAATACTTCAAATTCAGTTTGTATGTTGTTAGAGCCGTCCTACGAGGAGGAGACACATACTGTTAAAGGTATTGATCCCAGGGCCCCAACAATGGCAATATCTAATTCCATAGGTGGATAAAACACTGCCAGTAAAAAACAATATTTACGTCTAACTGTGCATTAAACAACTGGGCTCAGGTATTGTAGCGTTTATGCTTGTCATGTATGGAGTTAAAGTCATTGACTTAAAAAGTAATAAAATAGTTCGTGACTTTTTAGCTCACCTGTCCGTCAACTTTTCCTTTAAAACGCTACTTTTCCTGAACGGCTTTGTGGATTTTAACTAAATTTGGTCTGGAGCATTCTTGGCCCAAAGGCTCTCAATTTTGTACAAACGGTTGGTGTGCCCCCCCCCCCCCCTGGGGGTAGAGGGGCGGGGCCCAATAGGGGAAATAGAGGTAAAACCTTTAAAGATTTTCTTCTACCGTAGGAATTAAGGGATTAGGGTCAACTGTTGTACCTGAAAGGAAACGGCCTTTGTTACGTACAAAAGCATAGTAACACCCTAAACTTCAAAGAAATGTTGTACCGTTCGGAGAGAGGGTCCGATCAATCCTGAATGGCTGTAATTGGTAATTTGATACGTCGTCGGTGTGTGTGTGTCGGTAAATTGCTGTGAATCCTTTGTTTCTATTGAAAGACCGTTAGAGGTACACACTTGTTCAACTGGAGTTTTGTGCACGATATAAGGCATTAAAAATAAAACGTTTATTTTTGTCGCTTATCTTGAGTCGACTTCTTTCAGTATACATTCCTGTACAATACTACTGGTTTGTTTCAGAATACTTGAAACCATGGCTAGCCAAATTAACATTAAAACTTAAAATTTAAGACACAATGAACTTCAGAATTGATCATTCTTTAATCGTGATAATACTCTGTCTATAACAGTTGCAGATATGTATATCACACAAGTTGAAGTAGAAATAGCTTTCAATGTAAACGATATACACCTGCAATATATATATATTTATCATTATATATTATTACTGTGCGTTTTAATATTAAATATTTATTGAAATGGTGATTTCTTACCAGGTACAATAAAATGTTATTTTTAAGATAACTTCATAAGATTTAGCTATATCTCTTTTTCATTTAAACACATGTACAAGTATGTTACATAATGTCCCATACATATGTAACTTTCTAATTGACCCATACATATGTAACTTTCTAATTGACCCATACATATGTAACTTTCTAATTGAAATATCTCATAAAAACAGATATATCGTTACGTGATATTTGGTAGGTGAGGTATCTCCTTTAATAAAATATGTTTAAGCATAATCTCAATTACATTTAAACATAACTAATACTTCAGCAATGTATCTTTAGTTGTACATGTTAGGTTGGCTTGTCATGTGAACATGCAAGCAATCATGGACCCGGGATTATTATTTCATATGATGCGTTATTTACACGTGACACATTTTAATTACCAAGAATATTATGTATCATTTCAGGAAACAATTTACGGTCCATGATTGCTTTTTGTTTTTAAAGAAAGCAACTTGTTTAATATATATTAGAGCTTACTTATGTGTGAGCCTGTATTACATTTGAAATGCACGTTTATATATAGATTATTACATGGTCATTTTCAATTTTCATATCATACAGTACACAGATGCTCTCCAATACATACTATGGAAACCTATATTTTTATTTTTTTAAATTCCTCCAGCATTTTCTTGCATAAATTGATCATAAATCTTGCCTGACACTGTTCATGGTACATGGTAGCCGTTTAGTTTAGTTTATTGGCCCTTAGCCTTTCGGCTAATCAGCATAAACATTACATTTTACACATTTTACAAAATTGAGTGAGTGATACACAGCAATACAGACATATTATGGAGGATGGACAATATTATACAGTTATTGACTTTTTTTAGGTTAATACGAGGATCTGTCGACCTGAGAAAGATGATATTCCCCGAGGCCGCAGGCTTCAAACAAGCCGTAAATACTCGTAATAATCGGTAATGGTCATGCTTATTCACAGTCTTATCATAAGCACATATACAATAGGTAACAACATTGGTCGGTTGTAGGATCTCCTTCCATAGGCTTGTGATGCCGTTTTTAACCATGTACCGACTTTTAAATAAACTTAACTTGTACTTGAATTGACATTTCATCTAAGTACAATAAGAGAAACTCGTTACTTTTAGCGGTGTGTCTCAATTATCCAGCTGAGTAACGTCATCTAAGTACAATAATAGAAACTCATTACTTTTAGCGGTGTGTCTCAATTATCCAGCTGAGTAACGTAAGCGTTGTGTCTCAATACCTGTATCACAACTATCTCTCTGGATACAATAGAGTGGTCCCCAGATCCCGACTCCCCGTCGAGCAAACATTTCCCTGTTTTATACTAAATCAATAGTCGACCGTCGTCACTATAGCCCCAACCTCTCGAACAATGCTCGGAGGGAACGTGTGGTATGCTCGGAGGGAACGTGTGGTATGCTCGGAGGGAACGTGTGGTATGCTCGACTCTCTTATCTTTCACCTGTCATATGGTTTGCCTTAACTTTCCTGAGGCCGGTATGTGATGCTTACAAATATGTAATCTAAGACGTATACCTTTGATACGAATTATTTTTCACTTAACCCTTTCACCCCTAGGCAACTTAAGTAAACTCTTCTATGCATTGCTATGGATGTGTCCATTATGATCTACAGTGGTGAAAGGGTTAAAGCTGAATAAATCAACGACACTTTTTCATTTGAGGTACCGGACAGGTAAATGTTTGAAGCTTAATACACAAGTATTTAAATACACAAAACGTTTTAGATAATTATAAAAATAAGTTGGAGACTGAAATTAAAATAGAATAAAATATATATGACATATAGAGCATTAACAAAATTCTACTGATTGCTCCTTCAAAGCAATCTAGAACACTGTGGTCTAACTCTGCTTAAAACATAGTCGTGATAATTTGTTACGGTAGGTATTTGTGTACGCTTGCCTACAGAGAATAATATTAAACGTTTAAAATGTTTATATCAACACTTGATAAAAATGCAAGTTGAATAGGTAGCACAGTGGTGTTGGTGTTATATTTACATTTGCTCTGCAACCCACTACATGAACATTACCAGCAGAAGTGAATTTCGTTTGATACTGAAAGCAAAAATACTCGTGACGTAACACATGGTTTACTTATGACGTCATAGATTAACCTTGTTAAATGAGAGTCTTGTCGCTTCGCTTCGGATAACATCATGACATGGAGAAAACTAAAATTGCCGTTTTCAGGAATGGTGGTATTGTAAAACAGGACGAAAGATGGTTTTATGACAATAGCGAAGTAGAAGTTGTTAATG
>JAUMHH010036524.1:0-10148 GCA_032359455.1 Chlamys rubida
ACCTGATCTTCGGTCTATTTTTAAGCGGTAGCTTCTCTAGACCTCCTTTCTTTATGTCTTTTTGTCTCTTAATAATATCCTGTTGCGAAGTAGCAACATATCATAGCAATAACAAACAAATTTAGAGTGTAAGGCATTCTACTGGCTTTCAAACAGATTTTGGGTGTAATGCATTCTAATGGCTTACAAACAGACAAGGGGTTAAGGCCTTCTATTACCAGGCAAACAGATTTAAGGTGTATTTGCACAAATGCAGGGCAGGAAAACAGAGAATGCAGCAGAACCAACAAAATTGAAATACACAGTCAAAAACAAAACAAAAGCATACTTATTTTGCAAACAAAATGAAAGACAATTAATGTAAGCCAGGCATACAAAAGTCGAAAGCTGTAAAAAACAAATATAGAAAATGGACTCAATAGTCATAGTACCCAAACTAGGACCGAGTTTTGACTGTGGGATTTATTGAATATATTGGATAGAGCTTTAGTTTGTTTTTGCAGTCCAGACCATTAAACAGTTTACTTACTTTTATCTCTGTTGTATGTTTTTAATTGATCACATTTTCCTAGCAATTGTACATTCGCATATCTACCTACAGGTATGTTCAAATGTACACCTTTTTGGAGGGAATTTCCATAGATTGTCATCTAAAACATTTCCTCCAAAAGATTAAAAAAAAAATGTTTTCCCTGTTTTTGCTTTGGTAAGACATCTATTTCAACAAAAAAAAAATTGTACCATTTTTGAAAGACTTAATGGGAAAATAACACTAATTTCATACACAAGTGGTTAAATGACCAAAACGTATGCATGTCAAGAAAATGTTACCAATATCTAAATGGTCAAGAGTCTTGTATTAAAATGAAAGTGTCCTGATTTCGAATACAGTCCAAATGGGTACCATATGACATTAAGCTAAACTAGTCTAATGGAAAACAGGCTGACGTCGATACATGTATTGTGAATAGCAAACTGAACGATATCTCACAGTATTTATGTAATGGGTTCATATTTTATATAATTTGATGAATAGATATGTATATTGTTGCAAGAATTTTTTTTTCTAGAGATGAAAAAAATAATTACAGATCCAAAGCATATGATAATCACTGTACAATAAATTAAAGTTTTGGTTGTTTGATAACTATCGGTAATCAGCGTGGGATAGTTGGATATCAAAACTTGACACGTTAACTGGTTCCTGATAAATGTTCATTGAAGTTTACTATAGTGTTTTACCAATACAGAGTGTGCTATGAGAGCCAGAAAAAGACCAACAGAATTGTTCATTGTTGTGTTCTGTTTGTGTGTCGCAGATACAGCCGTTGATATGTATAAACACTTCAACCCGCTAACTAGGGGAAAAGGCCCAGAATAGACACAAATACCTAGGTATATAGGAAAGGTGTGAGCCTGCATTAAACACCCAATACACACTGAATGGTCCATTTAAAGGTTTAGGGATTAAATCAGGCATAACATTTGCATAGCTGAATCGATATTATAGGGACTATGTAAGACTAGAGTTCAAAGAGAGCATACAAAATGAGTAAATGCTTTTAAAACTAATTAAAGGCCAGTGGACCTAGTGCGTCAGAATGTCACGGGGTTTTCTACATTTTTGGCCTGTGTTATTGACATAGCGTGTTCTGTTCAATGTACCTGTAAACCCAGTCATAATCACACAATGGAAATCTGTGTGCTAATTGATATTAAAGAAACCTGTAAAATTATGATTGGTAAATAAAAAAAAATTAATGTGTTTAAATAAGAATATACATGGAGCCATGCCATGTCAAGAGTATTACTACATTAGTACATGTATCACTGACGGGTTACTTTGTAATATGATGGGGACGGCTACATTAGTACATGTATCACTGACGGGTTACTTTGTTATATGATGGGGACAGGGATGTAATAAAATATCACCTAATGTTTTGGATTTTTTGTCTCGAAAATATTAAACACAAATATGAAATACTAAGCGTCATCACAGACATAGAAAACTCTGATTGCATGGCCATGAGTTCAGTTCACTTTGTCTCTCTTTCAGTAAACTGATCGTCTTTAATGTAGTTCAGTTTCAGAGCATTTTATTCCTTTTTCTGTGAAAATGAAATGTAACACTTCATTGTACTAATCAAGTAAATACATACAGTTGACAGAGATTTTGTGTTGTATAGGACCTACTGGCCTACTGTGACAGACTCAACGAGAACAAGGCGGACAAGGAGTATGTACAGATGGAGGTAGATGTGGTAAGTGTTCCCATCACTCAGCTTCACCAACAATTCCTCCATTTCAAACACTACAATCATGTATTCTTCATTAATTCACCATCTCCCAGATGTGTCAGGTGAGATCTTCCATACTCTATATATTACACAGTAAAATGTACTGTATAAAAACCATAATATTTTTGCACATCTTTTGGTCTTTCAGACTAAATAAATGAATCAGAATTGTTGACCCTATGTTGAGTTCAATCAGTCAAGAGACAGTAAAAAAGGCATTAATGTAACAAAAAAATCATGTTTTATGTTCCCTTTTTTTTTATTATGAAAGAATTGTGTAGCTCTGTTAGCACAAGTGACACAGATGTTTTGGTGCGGTTGTTTTACAGAAAGCAGACAAGCGTTCCCTTGACAACAAAGTCAACCACAGCCTGTTTGACAGCACAACCAATGACATCAACAGGATGATCAAGGAAATCCTCGACAAACTCTCTGGATATGTACGTACTGGTTTGACCAGAATATCGATCATACAAATCTTATCTTGAGCAGGTGAAAATAGTCATAAGCTCACCTAAAGGTCAGCTTAGTACTGGAACCTGGTGGTCATTGTAACGTAAATGTCTGGGCGAACTCCTTATCTAGGCTCGTCACTTCAGGTTTAATCGGAGGCGTCCACTGCTAATCTGTTAAAAGTATTTATCAGGAAGGCATTAGATACTATTAATCCAATAATTGTTCAATTATATTTCATTGGAATCTGGATACCAATAATGTGTTGTTTGGCCAAAGATAGCTGTGTTTGACCATTTGACCATGTGTGACTGACCATTGAGTATTGACCGTTGTGTAGGAAGACAACTTTAACACCACCTGTCACAAAATTAATGAGGACATAGATGGCAAGCTTGACCGCCTGGAGCTCGACCCTCTGAAGGAATGGCTGGAAGGTCGTCTGAAGGCCCTGAACGACAAGCTTAAGCGCACACAGGTGTCAACGGAATGGGGTGAGGACGATGCTGCTGGGATCAGGAAGTGAGTTTCATTGCTAACAACTTATTACTTATCTTACTTTCTGTGAATAAAACTTCCTTTCCGAATTTAGAGTCATCCATCCAGTAAACAAACTTCAGATTTATCACCATAGCTCCCCTCGACCTCCTCCTCCCTAATCCTGCCCCTACCCCCACCCCCACCCCCACCCCCTATGACCCCTCTTGACATACCTCCCTTGTGAATACAGTGCTGCAGCACCTTACTGTATAATGTATATTGTACTTTATAATCATACAAGTGTTTCATCAAATCTGATAATTGACACTAAATCCTGTGTAAACAATGTAAACAATGTAAAATGAGCCAACAAAAAGTGCAGTAGTTATTTGTTTTTGAAAACCTCTTTAAAAACTAAGAGGGAACTTAGACTGTATAATTTCACCATGCTAGCTGATCTGTTTACATTGCAGCTTGTGTCAACTGTTGTGCAAGATTTTATTAATTTATTATGATATAAAACTCATAACGAAATACAAATTTATAGAACTGTTTACCTTTGAAGCATTAAGAATTTATCTGACATTTATTTGTTTTTATATTAAATGAACTTAATTATTTTTATTGTATCTAGGGTTTAGTTATTAAATTCTACTTGTATATGTGCAATCTCTCTCAGGGATCCTTGTGATACACTTCATTCCAAACTTGGCATATGGCCTTGTTCATAGAGCTTTACTCATCCTTACCAGATCAATCATGTAAGACTCATTGTATAAGCTGTCTGAGGCTGTCATTTTGGGTATGGTTTATTTTTCAATAGGCAATTGATCCAGAAGTTCCACTGCATTTCCTGTGACAGACCGGTTGACCTCATGCCAACAGGGTAAGCCTACAATTCATCACATTCATGGACCAAAATACAAGATAATGTTTATAAAATGAAGATAATTGTACAAAATACAGCAAAAATAATCCTTCAGAAATTCATTGGAGAGGAAGAACTCCGTACTCGTGTAGTAATTGTAGGAAAAGGTGTTCAAAACGGAATGGATAACTTGGAGCTTAAAACACATTCAAAAACACATGAGTGAATTGAGGGATGAACTAAAGTAAGAAATTTTTAAATATTTGAGAAGGAGATGTATGCAGGAATAATTAAATCATATGGCATTTGATGATTTGTGGTATATAACATGTTGATGATTTGTGGTATATAACATGTTGATGATTTGTGGTATATAACATGTTGATGATTTGTGGTATATTTGTGCCTGACTTTGTACCATTGTTACCACAGGCCAGTGCCCTCTCTGCCTTCACACAGTGGGATGGCACCCACACGCTCACCACGACCTTACACCACCTTTGAGCTTGATCAGATCCGCCAGCATGCCAAGAGGTGAGATACGCTGGATGTAAAACCCTTATGTCTCAGTCATTAAAGGTTACATGTCAGCTTGTCATAGAATTGTATTGACCAATGAACGTTGTCCTGCTTGTCATATAATCTAGCAACCAATGAGCTCTCTCTCCCTGTTTCCCATAGTAACCAAGGAAGACTACCTGTCTGCTTGTTATAGAATCCAATAACCAATGAGTGCTCGCCAATAGTAGCCAAGGAAATCTATCTCCTCCCAATTATATGCTGTACTAGATAACCTCTTTATAGCGGTACATGTTCTCAAATTGTTTCTGGCTAATCTGTTTAAACAAAAAGCTGTCCTTAGTGTGAACATTTTAGAGCACTTTCTCTTTGTATGAAGAGCTCTTCAGTGATACTACATAATGGTATTGTTGTAGCTAGAAATAACTCTGTAATGGATAGTACATTGTTTGTTCTGTAACTGGACATGTTGATTGATGTAATAAAACGTTAACGGTACTAAGAACTTGACATGTTAGAATTGATATTTGATACAGTACAGTAAGATTTTAGATGACTGCATAATGCTTTGAAACTGTGGTGCTAACATTTTTAAGTCTCCTTGCCATAATCAATGCATTGAAATTCATATAGCGAAGTTTTACAAATTTACACTTGGTAACAATCTAGTACAATGTGAACAACACATTAGTTCAGTGCCAGCAGAATGTTGTGCTTGTGTTTATAATTTGGTATTTTCAGCAAAATATGAATATAGAAAAAATACACCCACAAAATATAAGCACTATGCAGTTTTTGTTTATATTGATTTGCTGTTTTCTATTTTTTGCTTTGTTTTATTTCATTGCTGGATTGATGTATAATTTATGTTGTCTTAACCACCTAACGTAGGTTTCTGTGTGGCTGACGTCTGTCATATCTATATACTGTTGTAATATTGTTTACCTAAACAGAATGTACGCCGGTACAGACAAGCCCAGTGCTCGGTAACTGTACTAGAATATATATCTTCTAGTTTGGAATGAACTCAACTTCCTGAACTATATATCATACTAACAATTCTATGCTCCATAAACAACTAATTATTTGTGCCGTGCCTTTGCTCCTCCCATGAATCATTGGAAGCCAGCCCCTTCCCTGAAGTGCCACGCCCCTCCTCACTAGTGCTTTGTGGTATGCGGTGCTGTCACACAAAAAATGAATGATACATGTTGTATTTCCTTGCACAATTTCCCCAAACATTTACCTGCAACCTTCCTATCACCTCCAACATTGTATCACAGAATATTTACCATTAAACCCCGCTGTCTATCTCTGTATATCACTGTACAAGATCTGATACAGCTATCTATCTCTGTGTATATCACTGTACAAGATGTGATACAGCTATCTTATGTTCATGTCCTCAAAGTCACCTTAGGTCATCACCAATCCTTTTGATCAACAAATGCCCCCTCCACCCGTCCGAGCTCCTCAATCACGGAATGCGTGAATAGGAGGTATTGGCACTCACTTTCTGCACGAGGTCATTTTCGGGACATTTACTTTTTTCCTGTGTCAATATCATGCTGTATTATATGATGGAGTGTTCTCTAAGTACTGCTACAGAGCTACAATATTTGGCCGGAACATTCTGCCAGTCCTTTAATGTGAGTGTAAATCATATTTGTTGTCAATATTGACATGGCGACAACTTGTTGGCCCAGTCTATATTGGCTTTCTAAACGCCCTAAATCAAGCCTGGTTTGGATGGGAAATCACTTATAGGGGTTCGCTGGTGGTAATCATTGTAAGTACTGTTTGCTGTCTGTATTGTAGACTCCTCGTCGTGTACACAGCAAACACAAACGGAAACAAACTCCATTCACTATTGACGTATATTGTTTGGTCATAGTCTGGCAAACTCTTACATTTAAATTTTCTTTATCAATTAAAGGTGTCATTTTTTTTAAACTCTAAAATTCTGATATTTTACCTGTATACATTGTATTTGAAATTGAATATTTTCATACAATGAAATTTAAACTTACCATAGAAGATTATTTCTTACCTGGCTGTTTAAACTTACCTGTGACGGTTATATCTTACCTGGCTGTTGGGTGTGGTAACGAAACCTGTTAGTGTTACAACTGTCCACAATCCAGTATGTGATTGCCATCCAATCAATGACTGTATTTCATTACTGTTTGTATATTTGCATGTGCTAGTTTGTTTTAGACCTGTGACAGCTGAGTTGCTTGTTATATATATATAGTCTTGTATGCTGTGTCACTAAGTTACAGAAGCCAGTCATAGAGCAACATAAACACAAACAGTTCCAGTGATAAATAAGATACAATACAAAATCTACTGGGTCATTTCAGTCTGATTTATTGATTTAAAAACAACTCAGCTCTCTCAGGATAAATATTATCATTTGTAGAATTACAAGTGTGCCTGTATTTTTCTGACTATTCAAGTGTTTGTTTCAGAGCAAAAGATTAATTATGTTATATTGTTCTGAGAAAAAATAATTGTTGACTAATTATGGTCAGCCACCAAGATGTATAAATCATTGTTAGATTTGGGTGGTATTTAAGACTGGTCACTGAATAGTCAGACAGGCATTGTGTATGTGACAGTTGGGACCTTGGTTAAGTCAGTAAGGACGGTACCTGTAATTCCTCAGACTCTATCATGCTCTCCACTGTCACCTGACTTAACCAACGGTACTCTGTATTATCACTGTTGCACCTCCCTCATCTAATCTCATCACCTCTTTCTTTTCATTTCATTCTTCCTTTCTCCCCCCTTTGAAGTGGTCTCCTTGGAAAAAACAACATCAACTTTGAAAGAGCTCTTGCTGAAAGGGAGCTAGTGAGAATTCGTAAATCAGACTTGCGAGCCTTTTTTGTTCATTTTGGCCATGACCTTGATACTTTCAAGAAACAGCGTGAGGCGTAAGTGATAGTATGCATGGAAGTACTTAGTACTTCAGCGGAGTGGCAACATTATATATATATTGAATATATGTCAAAGGTCAAGGTCAAGCAAAATCACTAGCTTCAAAAAGTTTGATGCTATTTATCCTCACTGTGTGTTGAGATTATGCCTACACGCTATCACCACTGTGGTCTCTTGTCTAATAGTATTTTATTAGTATTTTAAAAATAAAATGAACAGTGTTTGGACTTTGTGTCAATGTCTGTAGTCTTAAGGTTAGATAGGGTAATATAGGGGTTATGTTGGGTAACCTACAATTCAATATCTCTTCAATCACTAATGGATGGTCATACAAGATATTCATGTTCATTTCCGTTTATGATTTATGTTCTGTGATGTCTCGATATCATAAATCTGATCTTTGTGCCTTCTTTCTTTAAAATTTAAAAAAGAAATTAAGTTTGGTTGTCAGTCTGATATTGAACCACATTAGGTGTATTCACCAGCAAGTTGACCCGTTTCATCACATTATCCTCACCTATACCCTGCTGTACCCTTCTTTCACACCAGGTATATCTCACCCCGATTACCTGTTAGCACCGGTGCATGAGCATGATTTCTGTGGCACAGATATACTATTTTCTATATATGTAATCATTCTTCCTGATGATCTGGTATATCTTACGTATGACTGGAAATTGCATGTGTCTAAAAAGGCATATCTTTTCTGTGCGAGTAGCAGATATGACTGCATGAGTATTATGGGATACATTTGTTTAAGCTTAAATTCTTCACCAACTAGCTGCTTCTGAAGCCTGCTGTGTGGATGCTGAGTTGTAACAGTGGATATTGATATATTTTATAACGTTTTACAGTCCCATTAAGAATTAACATAATCAGTCTACATCTGGTGACTTAATTAATATAAATTTGGGCTTCAATAAGAACTCTCTTTTAACATTTCTGAAATAAAACTATAAACCTGCTTAAATTTTGTACTTTATATAACTTTAACTAACAGGTGTTGATATTATGACACTGGAGTACGGGTATGTAACTTACCTCTATCTTGACAGCTTCGCTAACCCAGAGATAGCCGACTACTACGCCACTCAGAGAGCTTGTGGAGGGAACCACACCACAACCTTCCCTCACAAACGCATCACACGCCTGTCCCACCTCAGGTAATAGCAGTCAGACACATTTCAACTCGTATACTTATAAGGAAACACCTGGATCTTTTTTAACTTTCTTGTAACTATGTTATCTGAATCATAGTTGTCCTTTCATCTGCAATTTGAACTCTGTAAGTGTGAGGCAACACAATCACAAGTAGCGGACAGAAGGTAACAAAGCGGGACTCCATGCACGTGCAGGATAATAAAGGAATTCCTTTTTAAATAAGATTGTGATGGAACAAGTCCAGAACTGTTCAAACATTTGAACACGCGACTGCTGGGCTGAAAAGAAACCTTAGTTTAAGCATTAGAAATCCCATGAAATTTAAATGAATTCAAGATCCTTTTTTTACCTGTTTTACTAAGAACATATTTCAATGTTAGCAAAAAATATATGTGTTCTTCGACTATCATATAATCTTCTACATTGCCACAATATGATGTTCTGATATATTGTCTTAATTTGATGTCACCTTGAGCTGTTAAGGCATGATACTATACACAAAAACACACAAAACATGGACTAACGAAGTGTACTGCCTCTCTTTGGTCGTCATTTGTGTAAAATGGCACAACCACATAAATAAACATAGGAAAACTTTCCTATGATTGATGTTTGTACTAACAAATATGTATCTACTGCAAAGCGAGTCGAAAAATACACATATGTACAAGCAATAAGCTAAACTGAAATTAAAGGAAGTAGTCCGAAGATTGACATAATTAGATTACTTCTAATTAGCTGTGCATGGCAGAAATGCTCATGTATTATTGATTTTTATTGTTTTTTCAGCCATTTGTTCCGGGAGGAAGAGGAATGTGTGTACCCCCTGTACAAGTAGGTACCCTGTTGTGTACCGATCTGTCTGGTAATCTACCTAACTCAGGCAACCATTTGTTGGGTAATGCTAGTGTTTACAATTTTTCTAAATACAGAGAAGGATAGGTATAATAATGAAATGATTAAAAGCAATACTTTACTAAGCTGACATAAACATATACGTGTACATACAATGTAATAGTAAAGCTTCTGTGTTACCAATTCTGACCATAACTGTGTCAGCAAATCTAGTGCTAGAAACAAGAGTTGTAAGTTAACAATTAAAGTATGGGTATGAGGGATATAGCAAGTTTATGATCCCTCTCGTACAGGACTATTTCCCTCGGCTTCGCCTCGGGAAATAGTCCTGGACGAGGGGGATCATAAACTTGCTTTAACCCGAAATACCCATACTTCAACTGTTTTATTATACCGATACAAACACTCCCTTACAATATTCTCAATATTATTAGACAGCGCTGATTGGTCAATATTCGGTCAGGCCCCGCCCACGACGTCACTCAATTTCCAGCATTTTCCGAGGGAAATAGTTTCAAAACTATCGCACCCCTCCAGACGAACTATTTCCCTGGCATGCAGTTAGAGGG
>JAUMHH010036535.1:0-10148 GCA_032359455.1 Chlamys rubida
GTTGCGCCATTCACAGTTGATGACGTCACGTCATTGTCCATATTATGACGTCACAATCGATTTCTGACTGGCACAGCAAATGAAAAATGCTCCAGGGTATATTACACTAGTGACATATGCAAAAATATTTCACGGACGAATTCACTGGATAACAGGTCGATTATTTGATAAAAGGTAATAGCGGACTTCCGAATGAGAGCATAGTGGTGACCATAAAGCTTTCCAGTGATCTCCATCAACTTTCATCTCTCGATACCCTATGTTGTATTTTGTTTTGTTTATTTTAGACATATATGTAAAGAAAAAAAGTAACATTCTTAACAAGCCCGTTTTGAAACTAAAGAAAAAGAAAAGGAAAGTTCATTATCAGAAAATTGTAATAATCACACTTCACATAAAGCTTAGAAATCCCGTGTGTGTGTCTTAGGTTCATGTCTTAGGAGCTTTGTAATCCTGTTGTGTCATTACGTATGTAAAGTTCTAACAAGTGATTCATATAGAGGCGCATATAGTATCCTTGATTAGAGGATACAAGAGACCAATATATCACGGAACCGCGTATTATTTAGAAATTCAAAACTCGGAAGACAAAAAAAGTAAGAATTTACTGCACCATACGACAATATCAGTGACTTATGTTCCTTATCATCTGTTCCCGTACCAAATGATCCCTTACTAAAATTGCTTCTTGACAAAAAACTGATGCTGCACTCAAACTGTTATAGTATGCACGCTATTCCCCAACTCAAATTGCTTACATGCCAAAATACCCCCTCCCTCCCTCCCTTAAACTGTTCCATATTTAACAATGTACGTACTTTAACCAATCTTGACTACCTGTACTCAAACTGTTATATATATTAAACGTGTTCGCACTGAATCTGTTCCCTTACTTAAAAAATCCTATTCTCAAAATCCTTTAATATAAACTGTTTATGTACTCAGTCTGCTACTTTATGCGAACCGCTTATGCGAAAATGTAAACATTAAAAACAGTATTTCGCTTTATGTCTTTTCATTTTTTTTTCCAGAACATTGAAAACATAACATTTTATTCTTTAATTAATCAACGGAATGAGAAATAAGGCTTAAGCTCAAAGACCATGCTTGAGCATTAGAATGGTTTCATGAACACGGGTCCTGTTCCCGTACTTTTATTGTTCTTGTACTTAAATACTGTTCCTTTATTTAATCAAATTTTTTAAAACAATATATAGTCATTTTGGTGTAATGTTAAATAGTAGTTTTTGGGACGTAATTCTACATTATCGAATGTTTTGAAGCCCTAAGGAACACATTTTTGTTTTACTTTTATTACTCCAATTCATGTTTTTTTTATCACAACATGGGAAAAAAACAAGTTTTGAACTAAGTTATAAGCTGAGGAAGCGTGCCTCTCTCCCATCAGACAGAGATATCCGCACTTCCGGTCAGGGAAAGATATGTCTGTCGTACTCTGGGGAAAAGACAATGGTATGACGTCAAGTCAACAACGCATGACGTCAGGTAAAAAATAGCAGATCACGGAATAAACTAGAAACTTCTGGAAATAATGCAATCAACGTTTCTGTTTCATAAAATAATCAATTGTTTTGTAGCTGGGAGAAACATTAAGCATTCCCCATTCTGTGAATAGAAAAGATTCTTAAATCTCCAACCTCCTGGAAAGCATTGGGCTAGACATTTAAGAATCTTGCCCCTTTATCATTATTTACAAATACCCAGAGAGTTTTGGTTTCTATCTGATTTCCCGATTCCGTAGTAATTTACTTGTCAGTGGCGCATTATCTGTGAACAGTTGATACATGTACAATGCACATATCAACGTTGATTTATATAGATTTGTTTATGTATGCATAACGACGCAATCATGCTCAAAGTAACTACATTTTTGCTTCTGGCGGCATTCAAAAAGTCCCTTTACAACATAAAATGTTGTAAAATTTGACTTTCCCATTAAAATAAAGAATTGATCTTGAAGTGCAGAATCTGAGTTCATGCCAGTGAACTGCTTGATAAATGCAAAACTCAGATTCAAATGTTCCTATAAAAGGCTGATAAATCATATCAAACTACTGCTGGGGTTATGTTTTGTAATCTTCATCTTTAGTAACCACAAAAATCAGACAAAGGAAAAAGAAAATTGTTCAGCAAAAAAGGTTTGGTAGACAAGTTACAATCACACATGATGCAATTGCTATTATAACCGATAGAAGCTAATTAAGAGGTCACGCTTATCTGAAAGTGTAGTTTATTTTAGTTATGTTAGAGATGTTGTAAAATGGTGTACATGCAATTTAGTTATAAAAACCTAGTGTATGATGAATGCATTTTTGTTACAACCAATGAAATTGAGCTATAAATTGAAAGGAACACAGACCTTCATGAACAAACGCAATGGTTGAAACATTAGCTCAGAGTAATGCTTTGCATGTATATATATAATGTTCCTTTCCAAGCAAATGTTGGTTAGGACTATTCATGTTGCTAAATATCACAGAAAATAATATTATGTAAGATAGAAAAAAAAGGTTTACGGTAATGATTTGTTTAAAGTCTAATTTCAAAAGCACATATTTCATACAAAAAACTATATTATCGATACAAATGAAAATTGTGTTAAGCGCTAGAGTATGAAATGTAATGGTAACGTACCTGCTTCTGCAATGTAAGCCCGTGCTCCAATCTGACTGTGAGCTCTCTGATTCCGCACCGTTCCTGATTGGTACATATACGGCAGCAGGAACGTATCGATCAGTCGCGGATAATAACCTGAGGAAGATTAAGTAATGACGTCAAAAAATCTCCAAGAAATTGAAAGATAGTTAATAGATGTCGTTTAACACGTTTGTCAGGTTTCCATGAGGAAGTGAATGGCAGCTAAGTGACTTGTGGGTAACATGAGACACAAATTGATGGGAACCATGACAGTCCCATACTGTCAATATACTGAAATGGAGAAGGTCAGTATGGTATTATCGTAAAATTGTCGTCTTTAAAACCCTTTCAGACTTCATATATTTTACCCCTCGATGTCGCCATTTTTCTTCTTAAAATAACTTGATATATTCTAAAGGATACAAAGGGTTTCATTTGAATGCTAATAAACACTTTAATGGATGAAGACAACTATCAGAATCATTAGTTTCTCGGTGCTTCTGAGAAATTAATTTGGAGCTGGTTTGAGTTTGGCAGGATATTGATCATCAGTCGAGCTAAATATGGTTTGTGTGGCTTAAATGAGTTTTTGGAATTATGTGAAAACGTGACTTATGTTTATTTTGTGTTAACGCCTTCAACTGAAAAAGCATAAGGCAGATGCCACAGCGGTGGTTTCGGTAGCGAAAATATTTCGCCAATAAAGCACACCGTTCACCGCAACCTTTTGCCGGTACTACCGAATAGTTGCGAGCACTTTTGGGCGATATTCCTATATGTCAAATCTTAAAAAAGGATTTTCACCCGTTATGAGGCATGTCACAACCAATTTCCATAATTTGATTACCCGTGACCGAGATCGATATTATTTACAGGGAGAAAACAAATAATGTGTGAAACATGAATCTACTTTGCGTTCGATAAACACAAACGTTTGCCTGCAAACCCACTAGAAAGTTTTTGCCGCCGATGGCAATCCCGAAATTTGCATACCGTGTAAATAAAATGATATACGGTATATATACTACATTTACCATAGCAGATGTATTTTCGTTCTTAATAGTGTTCGGAAATAGATACTGAGTGCTTTTTTGGTTGAATACCATATTTTTTACATATTTCACAAAAAATCACAACATTTCACAATAATACCACGCGTCATTTGTCAGGGCTACTTAACCCAATTCCACCATTTTCTGCTTCTATTAGGTGAAAAATTCTGACAATATTGCTATTAACTGTGAAAAAAAATTGAAACGTCATTTTTTTACAGTGTACCTAACATAAACGAAAAAAAAAACTTATTCTATCTTAACTTTACCCGCATCTGAACGAAAATAATAACGGTTTTGAATGCAGTGCATGAAAACAAATTTCTTATTTCTTATTTCTTATATCAATCGATTTGATATGCCAATTCCAAAATTTTCATAATAATAATTAAATTTTAGTTCATTAGTTGATGTATGATAATGTAAACCTTCATGCAGAGCATACCACCTTGTTAAAAATAAACGAAAACTATCTAAGTCCAACAAAACGTTTAACATAAACACGAATATACTTGTCTTACCTACGACTAAACTAAAGGTGTTCGAGCCACTGGAAACTAGTTGCATAAAGTCGGTAAAAAGGTCAACGACACGACCGGGTTCCTGTGAAATCGACAGTAACACGGCAGACTTTCTGCAAAGAAGTCAGCGACACGGCAGCATTTCTGTCATAATAAAGTGACACAGCAACCATTCGGTAAAGAAGACAGTGACACGGCAGTGTGTCTGTAAAGAAGACAATGACACGGCAGACTTTCTGCAAAAAAGACAGTAACACGGCAGTGTTTCTGTAAAGAAAACAGTGACACGGCAGTGTTTCTGTAAAGAAGACAGTGACACGGCAGTGTGTCTGTAAAGAAGACAATGACACGGCAGACTTTCTGCAAAGAAGACAGTGACACGGCAGTGTGTCTGTAAAGAAAACAGTAACACGGCAGTGTTTCTGTAAAGAAAACAGTAACACGGCAGTGTTTCTGTAAAGAAAACAGTGACACGGCAGTGTGTCTGTAAAGAAGACAGTGACACGGCAGTGTTTCTGTAAAGAAAACAGTGACACGGCAGTGTGTCTGTAAAGAAGACAATGACACGGCAGACTTTCTGCAATCTGGATCTCTTAAATCAGGCGCTTTCGTCGCTCCTTCATTAATCAACAATACCAAAATCCCGAGAAAAAAACATATTATCAAACGACAGGGCAGTCCACAAAAACTATTCAATCTGTATTGCAAACTTACCTCGTGGATTGGAAATTGAAACGATCAGGAAATAATTAACGATACATATTTAAACCTGTCAACATTGTAACGGAGAGGCTGTATTATTTTTGCAGGTGCAGTACATCATTACCAAATAAAAAGGTCCATCCGCGGGACTATGGCTGCTCTTGTGTTTGGCTCAGGAGAAAAAAGAAACTATATTGATTCGACTGTGCTGATTTGAGATTAACGCTGTTATGATATGGTCACTAGATTAAGATTTCAGTGAATTTCATGATTTTATGATGGCTTTCACTTAAATGTTAAATACATTTTTTGAGCCAAGTAAGAATGCCTTTAGTGAAGTTCTGAAGTTAAAAGACAATGTGATAAATGTAGGTCTAACTAATAAGAAATCTCGTCATTATTTGAGGTTGTCCTGGTCAATCTAAGCATACAAGAATAAACATTTATTTTTATTTAGGTTCTAGGTACGAACCACTAGATACTTACGTGAATGATTTTGTTGAATGACTTCCAGAATTGAATTGAATGGAATGAAAATACATCATCGAACAGAAAGACCCTTGACAAACTAAAATGAGAATGAAACCAGGTGTTCCGAAAGTATAAGCGTATTCTGCTTCTTCGACACCATAACACATGTGCAATTCAAAAAATGACAGGACCTTATATCAAGAAATTGGAAAAGTGCCAACAAAAGAACAAGACTGATTTGTGAGAAAACCCAAATAATCAAAATGATTTAGCTTCATATCACAGCACCCAAACAACATAAAGTACATACATATATATATATATTATTTCCCTCCAAGTATGATTCAAAGAAACTTTCCTGTGTAACCATTTTGAAGAACGAAAGATGTTGCAGTATTGTTGAGGGAAATACGTATACTTTTATCAATACATTCATATTTCACAATGATAATTACGAATTTTACATCTTCGTGAAAAACATTGATATCACTATCTGTGAACGTTATTACCAGCTTTGTTATTGTTCATACTAGAGTTGTTTTTTAGAACGTATGACTGATAAAATGTGCGATTTTTATTCTGTAAGTTAAATAAATAGCAATACAATGTCAAACTAAACATTATCATGTTTCGTCTGTATGCCCAATGTCTCTATGTAATACAACGAGAAATACTGCGTTACCGAAGCCAAGTCAACGTTCCTTGTTTTTATTTGATATTTTCCTTCACCTAGAAAGGGAGGAGGAAGGGAGCTGTTGTGTTGCAGTTGCCAGTATCTCTAGTATCCTCGACATAAACATCTAGTATCCTCGACATACACATCAAGTATCCTCGACATAAACATCTAGTATCCTCGACATAAACATCTAGTATCCTCGACATAAACATCTAGTATCCTCGACATACACATCTAGTATCCTCGACATACACATCTAGTATCCTCGACATAAACATCTAGTATCCTCGACATACACATCTAGTATCCTCGACATAAACATCTAGTAGCCTCGACATAAACATCAAGTATCCTCGACATAAACATCTAGTATCCTCGACATAAACATCTAGTATCCTAGACATAAACATATAGTATCATCGACATAAACATATATTATCATCGACATAAACATCTAGTATCATCGACATAAACATCTAGTATCATCGACATAAACGAAGTGGCAGATTGTTAATTAATTATGTAAGTATCTGAAAACTCTCGGATCTAAATAACGATACAAATTACCCAGAGTGACTGTATGTCGAGTACTTTAGACTTCAGGATATGTGTATTGGCAAAACATTTACAATAGTCTTATTTTTGCAATGTTTTAAATATTCTACGTAATGACGTCCAAGGAAACAAACTTCATTTTGAAATGATTGATGGTATGCTTAAGACGTCGACGTATTCAAAGATGAAGATAATTGAGACATTGATAGGATGGGGGGACCCAATCTGGAGGTTTAGATTAGCACACGGAACCTTTTGTAAAAGTAATCCTAACTCCCCCGTTATCAGCCATGTCATACGGAATTACACAAAGCCGACGAAAATACTAATGATCTGCGTATTTTGCAATGCGGTCAAATGACACAATAGGCAGTGAACGGGGATAGGTCAGCAGAGGAGGTTCTGCAACGCGTACACAACACCAATAATCCCTGTAACGGCGCGACGCCTTGGACATGGATAGATTGATCGATGAAGGAAACCGACGAGACCATAAAATGGTCGCGAATTCGTAGTGTTAGTGTAATTTCAGTGGAGGTGACGTTGCACCACGCAAACCGGGATGGTGCGAAAAAAAAAATACATGAGGATTGGAGTAGAAAGCTGTTGGAATTGACAACCAGCAGTAGATTTAACATACGAAAGAATTTGTTCAGGTACACACATTAATGAGAACAACATACAATTAGTATCAACGTAAATATACAACAACTCTCAAATTGTTCATTGAACAAATATACATCACATACACATAATGACAACCCCCCGGCCAACCCGCCCCTAAATGACTACGTGGCGTTACCTGCTGGAGTATAAAGGCATTAGAAAGCAAACGGCACGATCGGTGCCAGGTGTTTGCTCTATGCATGGCACGCGTAATACGCCTGCATTTATAGCTACATGTAACACCCGTTCACCCTATGAATACTTACTACATTCACAACCAATCAGCGCACAGCTTACATACTACCCACGGAAATAGCCTTACATGAAACCCCGGATGAATAACATTGAATGTACGAGTGAAATCAACAGATATATTCACGACCGTACGTAACAATCACTTGCTCTGTCTTTCGTACTCATTTCAACACATATACACGTATGCCACACATAATCAAGAGTAGCCATGAATAGACATGAATGGATATATATTCTTTTCTACTTTTTGCACGGGCTTTAACTCCACGATTGATAAACTTTATTCTGCTATATTTACATGATTGCTGTTTGTTCTGTACATAAATATACCAACTGAAGACAACTGCCATTAGACCATGAATAATACACTATGAATACGACGTTTCTCGTGCAACCATTCAGCTGATTTCACACACAATGGCAACTTCATATTACTACGCATATTACCGTTTCTGAGAGGAGTCATCTCCCCTTCTCCGAGATAACGTAGTTGAGTAACAAAAATTACAAAAATCAATAATGGTGCTATTATTATTATTATTATTTGAAATTTGAAATTTAACAAAAAAAAACATTTATGATATTGTCATATTAAATACTGACTTCCGATTCGCAATCGTTTCCTCGAGGTCACGAACTTTCTAACACCCAAACGTCCGGCTGCGTAATCCCCATGACATCAACTTGCACATTAAACCCAGAGAACTTTGTAAAGACACAAGGCACTTCCTCCATAAACTTATAACCATTTACATCTGCAGATTTTTTGGCAAACAGCATATTCAACGGTTGTACATTTAACTTCAAATGAGCTCTATGCCTACTGCCGATAGGTGTCCTGGATGGTTACTATGGTGACCGATGATTTGAAATAGTGCGGACGTAAACTTTTTTAAATATATAATATGCGGTGTTTGATGCGAAAAAAACATCAAATAAGATCAACTTTCAAAAATGAAAGGCATATCAAATGTTAGTTATTATTAGATTCTAGATATAAATCGGTGGAAGTCGAACATTTGAAGTTTGTGTGTAGGCTTGAGTTCTGCAGGCTGTTCCTTTTTTATGGTTTTCTGTCCGATGCTAATATCAGTAGCTGACCTATACATATCTTATGAGGAGCGCTAACGCGCTCCACAGGATATGTAGATCAGCTACTGCTAATCATTGTCGCAATGTACATGAAAACAAATCCATTAAATCCCTGTATGTTGGTGTGGTACACGTTTGGGAAATAGAAAAGAAAACATTCACAGACAATATAGCATTCATACCCAACATAAATGTACCAGTAACAACGGAAGAATTTTATTTTATCTTTTGGTTTAACAGAACACTTTCATCTGGCTGATTTGTCATGATTTATCGATCATGTGGAAATGAGAAAATCAACAACAATAAAGTATTTAAAAAAATATTCAAAAGAGTATATTAGAATACCAGAACCTACGAAACATTTTTTGGAGGAAGTCATGGACAATTTAAAGTCAGTGAGTTTGAAGTAAAAACACTTTTAACAAAATTGCATAAACATATTTTTTTTTTATTTTTTTTAAATATATATATTTCTTACTAGACGTAGGGGTTTTTATCCAACCGTTCAGAGTAAAACGATTGATAAAACATTGCAACTAAGATCATCGTATTAAGAAGCTGCAGTATCTTCTTTTACATCTCTAAGAACATATTCTAAGCCTAGTTATCAAGTCACATGTATTATACAAGCCACTTCACAAGAGACCGTTTCCAATAAACTTGAATTCGCTATCACTTGTTTTTAATACGAGTTGTCTTTTGCTGTGAAACTGCTCTTATCAAGACTTAATCAATCGAAGATCTTATATTAACATTCAACAACAAACTTACCAAATCCTTCGATTTTAGTCCCAGATGTAAATCAATGTGTTGATGTATATAACAAGAAGTTTGTTATTACAACACGTTCATCTTATATAGAGTAATTTATATTTGACGGAACAGCTGCTTTATTCCACGTGTTTTCAACAGTCTCCGCGTAAATATAACCTATGTTCATATATGTTGCGCCATATTAATTTTAGTTCAAATCAGGGTTTTGTTGCCACTCTCGTCGGTATCCAATCTTCTTGTCATATATCTAAACGCCTTCAGTGCATATTCTTCACGTTAATGACACAATGGAGGTGAACATGATACATTTGAACGTTGTGCATACATCTTTACAGGTGGTTTGTGACTTTTGACTGATGTTATTATGCTAACAGTTATTTCTTTGACATATCTTCGAAAGGAATACATTTCCCGTGTCACATATATATATATATATATATATTAAGCCGTGTTTCTTTTCCTTAAGGCGATTTTAAGCAACAAATGACAAATCATTGCAATATCTTTCTGGTATTTATATGTCTGGTGCTATGCAGAATTCTAAAAAGCTTGTCCATTGGATTAAAAAACGAGCAAAGCAAATAATAATAATAATAATAATAATTCGAGGTTCTTATTTACCGCTTTATTACAATCTAGTTCGTAGGTCGTCTCAAAACGGTTCACAAATTATTATCCGTGGTTATAGGGCCTTTGCAACCAGCCAATATCTTTCTCAACTCC
>JAUMHH010036546.1:0-10146 GCA_032359455.1 Chlamys rubida
CACACAAACCAATGACGTAACAATCAATACCTGCTCACAAGAGAAGATAACTCTGCAATATGCAAAGACGGAATATACTCTTTCGACAAACTTATTAATGCTGACACAATTTCGTTATTGCATATGTCCATTTCATCCGCTATTACTTCATTACCTAGTACACGCATTTTAGGACAACTTATCGTACATGTACAGTGGTAGTTGATACTTCTGTAATATTCCCTCCGACACAGCTTTCTTCCAATTGAACCTGAAGTTACATTATTTGTTAGATTGGAATAGAACTAAGATAAATCTAATGACGCCATTGACAACAATATAACAATTTGCGCAGACACCTCATCACAAAAGTGAAATTTAATTTTCCTGAGGTAGGCTAAAGCTTTATAGCTGGAATTTTTCTGACATGGTTTACATGAAACTCTGACAATGATTTATACGTAGAAGACGAACTTTGTCAATTTGTCACGTTATAAGATGTTTTACTGGCATCTTTTCTCTTTACAGGTAGATGTGTTCTACATACATTATGATTTGAAAATTTTACAGACATGAATTTTTCATTCTTTTGACAATCATTATCTTTTGATAAGTCCTAATTGGACAAAATGGTTATATGGTGTGGTGAAAGTTTAATTTGTTAGACTACAATCGAACTATTCAAACAATTTGTTTATTTCTTGGCATTTGCAGTGATTAAATATGATACAAACGCCAATGAAAATAACTTCAACCACCGAATGACGTCACCAATACATTACCGTTTAATGGCGTTTGTGGCATCTTTTTGGTCACATTTTAACTCGCGTCTGTTAGCTTTTGGTTTGGTTTGTTTTGATTTTGTTTTAACAGCTTAGGTCATTTGTTAGTTTTGGGACACGTTAAATTGTACAGCAAGTTTATTTTTTCAAATTTTTATTTCAATTCAGGAATAAGTAGTGACAAGGGAGTTAATCTGCATTTTGTCTACTAGTGAATTAATGTTCCTTTCCTTTTATTGAGACATCAGGGAGTACGTAACCAGAACCCGTTGTAACAGACGATTATAGAGCTCACTTCATCCTAATCCTTCATAATTATAGACCGTTTTACAAGCGAACATGTCAACAATAATCTTCATAGGACAAGCAACAACCTAGCGATTTTATGCATGAAACAAATCAAATAGCTTACCTCGAGCCTTCGAATTTGTCATAGCCTATTCCAGGAGTGTAGAGAAGGTAATGTCGAGAATGACTGAGCAGACGACAAGTGCAGTGTGTTGTGTGACAAGTGTACAGCAATAGTAAAGGTTATCCATTACACCGTTTGAGTACTTACAAAGGAATAATAACAAACACCTTATAAAGGAGAGAGCAGGACGTTGGACTAATGCACAGCAATAGTATTCATGATGCTCGATAGCAAATCTTAAAGATGAGGCTGACATTTGTGTCACAGGAAATGTTTTGAATAAAAACTCCACACGTCCTGTTGGTTCGAGTCGAATTTATTGATGACCGGAGTATCACGCAGATTCAAACAGAAAACCCCTACCATACAAAATATGGCCTAGAATTAGTATGTTGCCGTATAAAAACCTATGTCTGACAAGTCCAATATCTAATGAATTAAATATCCCAATGTATGACTACCTTCCATTATACATGTTATAGTTACCTTACGAGACTGTCAAGGTCCGGTAAAATCATGTCTATATAGAAGTCACTCATTTACGAGTACAGCTGGGCTGTGCAGGCGGGACCCCATAGGATACTTTACGTCTCACGATAAACGGCCAACTGCGAACTAGCACGGTGTATTACTAGTTTATTAATACTCTCACTCACACTTGCATGCTTTCTTACAAACTCACACCCTACTTTACATATAACTCATCAACAACACTAAATACGTACATATAGAGACGACCACAACACAACACGGGTAGGACACCACCCTGAGCTAGCAATAGTAACAAGGTACTTTCCACATTACGATACACAGGTGACAAACGTACAACACAAAATACTTATAACTATACAATTAGATCATACTGACCCGGTGACACTTGTTTGTTCGGATCGAGTGCCCATATTCGACCATACTGTCGTTATAACTGATGAAACCTGTGTATGGTGTATGATATCTTTCATGCATATTTATTTTATGTACACTTTATATAGTATATAAGACACCTTATATATATTTTTATGAAATACAGGATTAATATTTCCCCTTAAATAGATGCTAAGGCAACTTGTGAGAGAGATTTTTCCAAAAATCCTCAATAAAAGAATCCTTATCACAGGAAGCAGTTGTCATTTAAAAAATAATGCTGAAACCTTGACAACATTGAATAAAAGCAACAACGTAAGATAACTGCGCTACTATTGAAAATCTAGTATTCAAGAAGTTTTATTAAATTAAAAAAAAATCATCTTCACCGTACTTTTACAGAGAGTGAATAAGTAAAATTGAATTGAAAACTTCTCACAGTTGATGCAATGTAACATGTCCTCGTTAACATCATTCTATGCTGTTTTGGCTTTGTTAATAATTATTTCATTAACGTGTATTCTCAAGATTGTGCTTCTTCTTTTTCTTTTGTTTCTCCTTTACTTTTAGGGCATTACTAATACTTATTTCATGTATAACATTATGTTTCGCAAATTCTCTGCATATTGAAATGCCAAGATTCACCGCCCATCATATGTCTTTTATCTCTTGTTTTGGTACACTTACAAGTACCAATAAGTTATGTTTAAGGCACACAGGTCTGGTCCCAAATTCCCAAACATTTCCTCAAATTACAGCTGTCCGATGAGATACGGCAACTAAATGTGAGCATGAGCCACTCTGTTGTTAAAGTGAATACCATTATATATATTTTTTCTGACTGGATTGATATTCCTTTCAAATACTTTTTACAATAGCATTGCTGTAGTTATATTGTTCTAACACTGAAACAGGCAACAACATTATTCATGTTTTTAGTTACATGTAAAGGGAGACAACTCGAATGACAATAGCTTATTTGAACCTATACATGATAAAGATGACTATTTGACCATTTACAAAATGTGTCTACACAACAAAAGCTGTTCCATGTAGCCTACTTATGTATCCAGCACATGTGTAAACATTGCGAATAATCAACCGAATGACAAATGCTGAAACGTATTTCTCTGTGGAGTTAAAAATTAGGGGTACAATCATGTTTTGTTTGTTTGTTTGTTTTTTGTTTTTTTTTTACTTTTAGTGGGTTTTTTTGTGGGAATCATTTCTTTCACAGACCGAAATCTTGGGGATATACTTCTTAAAACCAGATTTTATTTTTGGCTAACATGGTCCGAAGGAGGACCATGGTGAGCTTATGCCAAACTGCGGCGTCGGTCGTCCGTCCTTTAACTTTTCCTTTAAAATGCTAATAGTCCGGAACGGCTTTATGGATTTCAACCAAATTTGGCCTGGGGCATCCTTTTTTGCAAAGGGGACCCAATTTTGTATGAAAAGGGAGAGTGTGGCCCCTCCTTCATATGTACCATTAGAGGGGTTTTATCCAATTTTGAACCGGAGCATCCTTTCGGAAAAGGGGACTCATTTATGTATAATGGGAGGGTATGACCCATCTGGGTGCAGAGGGGTGGGGTCCAATCGGTGAATTTGAGGTCAATCTTTTAAGTCCTTTTTTTCTTCTGTACCCTTGGAGAGATTTTATCAAAATTTTGCCTTTATACTTTGGCATTCTTTGGCAAAGGTGACTAGATTTATATAAACGGAGGGTCAGGCCCCACTGGGTGCACAGGGGATAGGGGAACAATGTAATTAATGTTGAAAATCCTTCTCCTTCAGTTGATTTCGAGGGATTTTAACCATATTTTGTGTAGGGCATCCTTGGGCAAAGAGGATGCAACTTTATATTAATAGAGGATTGCTTTGAGAGGGTAGAGGGCAGGGCTCAATAGTGGAAATTGAAGTTAATGTTTAAAATCCACCCCACCTCATGGGGGCAAAAAAATAGTATATGTAATAGAAATAATTTCCATAGTTGCTTTATTATCCAGGTGAGCGATACCCGGTCTCTGTGCCTCTTTTACTAAAAACAATGTGTTTACAATCAAATCTAGTATATACAAATTAATATATATGTATGCAGATGTGTTATGCAGAGTAAAACAACTATCCATGTGTATCTGAGACATGCCGATTACTTTTAGGATCTGGCCATTTCTACTGTACACTGATACCACCGAAAGGACATGACGGAAAACATCCACTCATAACATCAATATTAAATATCTAATACCCGTCCGACTTCTGTCCAATCACTGTTACATTGATTAACGTCGTCAATGTTTGCAAACAATGCATACACAGATATGTTTATATCGCATTGACGTAATGTTACACTTCATACGTTATTTAGATGCGTAACCTGTACTTTACTGTCTTTAACGTTTAAAGATTTCCTATTTCAATTTCACAAACAGTATATGTATGTTGTTGTCCCATTTAGTATCGTTACACTTCCGTGTTCGGTTTGAGACCTATAACATTGAATGTATCTACATTTTGACACTGTCGGAAAGCTGGTGGTCTGTTTCCAGAAGATATGTGTCACCATAGCCTCTTTACGAGTTCAAGTTGGCGTTTTGCTATTATCTATTCTTTCGTCATGCTCATTTTACATTTTACCGACGATTTCTTGGCCCAAATGAACTATCCTGTGTTGATGAACCCTTCAACATGTAATAATAATTTTTATTATAAATAATCAAAATACATATTGCTACTACGAAATAAATATGCATTGTTATTTAAATTGTTATTTAAGGTTTTATGTTTTACTATAAGCAGATTGGACCATGATTTCGCTTGTCTATCTTACAATGCTGATGTATTGATTTTATTGTAAAGAAAACAAATCGATATAATATTTTTTACGGCTTTGACATTTGATTGTCTCTGTTCACTCCATTCACAGAATTATCTCCTGTTTTACCAGTTCACGATTCATTTGCCATCCCCTAAGTTGTGACAAGTATGACGTAAAAAGAAGACATAGCATGGCATCAGGAGAACAATTATATGTGACGTCACAATCAGCTCTCGAGGGTACGAGAGGTCACTTGCAAATCAGATTGCATGCACAAATGTTGTCAAGTATTGATTTCAACATAGTATTGGAACATGATGGGAGAAAAATATGTTCGTTCGTACCTAAATTTTGGCACACAGGGAAACAGTTTCACCACAACTTTGATTATCTAAGGGCGTTCTAATGTGTGCACTTACTGCTTACTGGAAGCAGTAGGCCTATCTCATTCTCTGCAGTGATTTTAATGTAATAAGTTAGATATTGGTCCTTCAATTATATAGTAAATATCAAAACGTTTTACCTAAAAAGGTGTATGTAGAATACATGTAAACGTTGCAAAACTTATGGATTATTTCTCCAGATTGTGAATCATCATGCCATGTGCTCATGTAATATGTGATGTAAGCTGATGCAGTGGCAGATTGTAAATTGGACTGTTCTGGCCCCAAAGTTTTAGCTTTGTCTTCTCGCAATTATCAAAGAACATCCAGTTCATGTTTTACAACATGCTTGATAGACGTGATATTCAAATTGCCACAATCCTTGGCTACTGTAAGATACCTTGTTTTTTAATAAGACGACGTTGTATTCCTGTCTCTTGTACAAATGTGTTACATTTTTTTTCCATCAGGATACTGAAGTATCGCTTCCATAGTATTTATAAAACAAGAATTTGATTGGTTCTAAATTACATTGAAATATATTACCAAAAAATACATAAAGCAACCCTTTTTGACAAGCTGACATGCCGTATTTCAAACAAAACAAATAGCATGCAAGTATATGTAATATCAAACGGCATTTCACATGAGAACAAAAACCTTATCACGACCATATGGGTTTTGAAAGTCAGACATGTCCGATTCTATCAACTAAACAGAAACTAAATTCCAACGACATTTGGTTTGAGAACAAATTATGTTCCAAATGCTTTATCAGATATTTTTGTAACGGTCAAACATCTCCACTGTATCAATTTGAATCGACGGCCTTTCATATGAAAACACAACACTCTTACTGGACTACCCATTCAAGAGTCTCATTACCTTACGAGCATCAACGAGGATAGTTTTTGACATATGTTTACAATATTTCAAAGGGACATCACGGAGAAAAATTTTTTAATGATTTGTTTTTCTAATACTGCATGCATATATCAAGTGAGTCTCAGAATAGAAAATGACAGTCGGATTTCGCTGATACGTTTTCATAAAATTGTATAATAACTTAAAGAAGAGTCACCTGTCTAGCCAACAATTTGTACGGTATTTAGTTTGCGTCATTCTGATAACGTATGCCCATTTAACACCATTTCATTGTAAACAAAATGGCTTGCAGTGGGGATGTTAGTGTGTTAAAACTGTTACCGGGTCAGCTACGAAGCGAAGAGTTGCAATATGGTCAAAACATATTGCAGGGATAACGTTATGGATTAATAATTGCTGGTGGGAAGTTTTATAAAATGCACTAGCAAGCGGAACGTTACACGTATTCCTCTGGATAGCCGGTAGGAAGTTGAATATAGCTGACGTGGAATCGAGCGCAGTGGTGTTAATGTTGTGAATAAGTATTTAAAAGAAAAATATATTTGAAATATATATTTTTTTAAATATGTCCCATCCCTTCAGTTTTGTTACAAAAGTCAATGTCTCATTACAAGAGGATAGATAATCGCAATGAAAATGTTATATCGTCATAAAAAAACATATGATACATAATGCGCCTTCACTATCTGACACAATGTACTTTTTTGAATTGTCCATGTATGTTTGTGTATGATGACACTGTCACAGTGTTAGAAGAGTGGTGAAAAGTGTGTCCCGTGGTCGTGTATGTTTGAAAAAAGAAGGGTATTCTCGTGCCAATTTGACCCGTTCTTACATGATTTGTTCATTTGAATATTGGCATGTGTACAACTAACTTATGATGATAAATACTTACTGTATGTGTGATTCAATCAGTTTCAACACAAAGTTACATAAAGCTTATTCCTTGGTTTCAAAATGGGAAAAGAAAATGTCCAAATACATCCCCCTCTCGTGGGGCCCCCTTGTCACTGATTGTGTTTATAAATGATTCTGCCTTATCTCGAAATCGTCACATGACGTTATCGATGCTGTATTTAATGGGGCTTTCCCGCACAAATGGGACATTTGGAATGTATTTTCAATTTTGGATAGCAAGGAAACATAATATGCAGTGCACAAAACACGTACATTCAATAACTGAAATATTGCTTTTGACGGTATATCCCTTAAGAAAGGCATCCAAATTATTGTATAACAACCTAAACGTATATGTAGCAAAGATGTGTTCATAGAAATATATCTGTTTTGTAAAAATGTGTTACTAATGAATGATCTTCAATACGGTTCTACTCTGACAAATAATCAATAATTATCAGGAAAAAATAAAAAATAATTTCAAAATATTTCCATAGAGATTTTTGGAATGGTTATCGCTATTGGTTAAATGGGGCATGGTACATATGTATCACCCTCAACCGTCCTTATATGCTGATGATATATATAATATATATTTCTTTGCAACACATGCCAATTTCAATAGTTTTGATTTGCAAATGTCGTGAATCTTCTTAGTTCAGTCTGGGCTGTCCTTGTCGCTGCTCTTAACTCCGCCTTTGATCCCGGCAGACTTTTCTTGATCTTGCGCAATATTCTTCTGTCACACAATTCCACGCAAACACTGTTCCTTCGTGGAAACTTTTCACCAGGGACTGTGATTTTAGTGACGACATGTTGTACTGTTTTATTGCGCTGACCACTTTCGATGTCAGTTATTTTGTCAAGCTCTGTCGTGTTAACGCAATCCGTGCACAAGTAACGATTGGAAGTTTACAACAGAAAAAAAACAAGTTGCAAGGCCTAGACTCTCTCGAAGTTTGTGGTATGTGTTCTAATCGAATCGGCAAACAATAATTATATTATAAGACAGATAGCACCGATCGCTCAAAGGACTTATTATTGTGTTGGTACATGTGTTGGAATTGAACAAACTTTGTCTGATCCTTTAGTATGGTCACAAATTAATGAACAAAATCCACAGCAATAACGTTTGAAGTCAAAAATTCTCATCACAATTGGTTGGGGTCTCTCAGTAGATTGTTTAGATATTGATGATAATGAAGCGTATATTATGTTGTTTGATTAAAATAGAAAATAAACAAACTTCAACATTTATGTGTAAAACAAATATTCAACGGAAAATTACTCTGTAACTGTCGCATTCCCTTACAATTAAGTTGATATACAATCCACTGTCATTATTTATGATGACAGTTATAAGTTGTATCAGAAACTGTAAAAATCCAATGCAGTGTTATTATTTGTTATTATTGTTCAAACTTTTGTCATCATTTTGCATGATCAAGAAACTATTTTTTTACATCAGCTGATGTTGATTTGAAAAGATAACTTATAATTCTCAAATTACATGTAATGCATTAAAAATATAACACAAAATATACACATAAACGAACTTTTATACGGGCCACTCCCTTTACTTGAGTTTATTTTAATACCTTAACTCAAACTAGAAAAAAAAATATAATGAAGCCATTTTCTTTCTAATAATTCTAACTTTAAATTTTCTTTTTTTGTTCCCCTTGTGATCAAGAAAAAGATAAAAATATGATATGCTTGGCCAACGTTTAAATATTATGTCTCTATCTTGTGTAAGAATGCTTATGAGAAATTACAAGTTTAAGGATAAGACTCGTGTTTATTTCATTGAGAAAAATATATCAATTATATAGTTTAAAAGTATTCTCAATTATATATTGTTGACCTTTGTTGCCTTTTAAAAGATAAATTAGTTAATTTTAATAAATAGCAAAATATGTTGATGACTTTTTGAGTAAGATATTGCACACCATACATGAAGTTTGTTAACTATCTCCCACAACCACTAGGTTTCCGCACTTACACCTCATTGGGTACGTGATTTTGTTGATCAATCTTTTATTTTTGACGTCCCGTAACAGGGCTTTGCGAAGTCACCTTCAATTGTGACGTTATTATACCTAGGGATTGTTTTCCCCATCGAAGGTAATGGGAGAAAAAGGCACCCAGACTTGCGATAGTTATTATCATGTTTGTCTCACTCTCATTAATAAGTATTCAAATTTTAAAAGACAACTCGGTAAACTTTGTATCCTCATACAATTTGAAATTGTTTGAACATAATAACCAACCATCACTTTTTGAAGAACTTCTATATATCTTAAGTTTTGTTCCTTATTTTCTTCATTACAAGTGGTATGAATTGTTCTTTTATGAAGATTTTTAATAGATTTACCTTCTGAATTTGATATAATGTAGACATTCGTCACCGTGAAAAAATCTTACTTGTGCTGCTATTATGGTTATAATTGGTTAAGTACTTTGACTGGATGAATATAATCTGTAACATGTAACTGAGCAGTATCAGGTACTCGAGAGGTACGATTCTGTAACATAGTAACATAATCCCAACGAGTCTCAAGTCGAGGTTAGCATGTTGCAGAATTGTATCCGGAGAGTAAGATAACCTGATCTCGCTCAAATAAAAAAAATGTGATTTTTTTGTTCATGCACCTCACTACATTAATGTCATTCAAAAAAGAAAAAATATTTTCGTCATATTTTTCAAGTATCACTTCTGTGACCTCATTTTTATATGACCTCTGCATCACTTAAGCTACGTTTAATGCTATCTCATACACAATGAACTTTGTTCGAAAAAGAGAGTAAAACATGTTTCACGGTGAAGATAATATCAAATATATAATTCGTGAATTCAGTATCACCAAAACAATACATTTAATGACAAAATAGAGTATCTAAAATTATGAATATACCACCATGTCAAATTAGGCCAAAATATAACTTCAAGAGAAAATAGATCTGGCAAGATCGAAACATCCATCGTGAAGAATAATGTTGTATTTTCCTGTATGAGTGCGAGACCTAATAAAGCTGTATGCATGTTTGACAAGCAGCAATGGGAACTCGTTGACTTCTGTATTTTTGTATGCATCCTTTTTACAAAACATTAAGGAATGACCA
>JAUMHH010036557.1:0-24229 GCA_032359455.1 Chlamys rubida
TTTTATGTTATGTACAGTATAATATATGGTTCTTATTATTGAGAATCATTAATAGATTCTATGTTTTAATATATATACATTTTAAGTAGTGTCTCGTAAGTCAGTATGGCTGGGCATATTTTGGATGTGTGTATTTTTATTATGAAAATGATGTGTTATGTAAAAATATGTGTGACACTTAAATAAAATATTTTATTATATTGTATTATTATTATTATTATTTAAGCATTGTAACCTATTCCCGGGGTTTGTATCTTGTGTATTTCCCGTGCAGCCGATATAGCGAAAATAAAAATGTCCGCCAAAATACATATTAAAATTTATATGGTAGAGTCGCAAGAGAATATCTTAAAGGCGTACAATAACTGCATACATTAACGGTTACATATTTAGTTGAAGACATCTGTTTACTGAGTCCTGCTGAGTCCAATCTCTGATTCACAGAAAACAATGTTGATATTTGTAAGACGAGGCCCTGGAATATACAGTTATATGTACAGAGCGTGCGTAATAAGGAAGACTGTATATCACATTGTTTAATTTTGTCTGGTTTCCTGTTTTTGCTATGAACATATATTAAGAGTGATATAACAAGAAGCGCCTGTCTGTCCTTTTCATTTGCTAAGATAGATATACAACAACAAGCAAAACTACTTTTACAATATAACAATAAACAAATCTACTCTCATGCGCCTTTAATACTCTTCCACAGAGCTAAAAAAACCGATGAACAGAAAGTAGCTTTTTGTCATGTGTATATATAGTAATATTATATCGTTACATGGAACATGTTTTACACAAGGTAGGCGGGAACGCAGCAGTGCCCTGTGACAGACGACATGTCAAGTTTTTAATGTGGGTCTTGTGACACTGCAATGAGTGTCAGGCAGGAACAGTTAGCACCAGTCTGTTCTACACAGCATACACCGCCATATCCTGTATACTCTCGCCTCTGGTCCTCTCTACACAACCTACACCGCCTTATCCTGTACACCGTAGCTTCTAGCCATCTCTGCACAGCATACACCGCCTTATCCTGTATACTCTTGTGTCCAGTACTCTCTACACAACATATACCGCCTTATCTCTACACAGCCTACGCCGCCATATCCTGTATACTCTCGCCTCTGGTCCTCTCTACACAGCCTACACCGCCATATCCTGTATACTCTCCCCTCTGGTCCTCTATACACAACTTACATAGCCATATCATATATACTCATGTCTCTGGCCTTCTCTACACAGCCTACACCGCCGTATCCTGTAAACTCTAGTCTCTGGTTATCTACACCGCCTACACCGCCGTATCCTGTATACTGTAGTCTCTGGTCCTCTCTTTATAGCCTACATCGCAATTTCCTGTATACTGAAGTCTGGGCCTTCTCTACACAGCCAACACCATCCTTTCCTGTATACTCTAGTGTATTGCCCTCTCTACACAGCCTACACCGCCATATCCTGTATACTGTTGTCTCTGGCATTCTCTACGTACCATTCAGTACCGAATCTTTTAGTGTTACAGGTCCTATCTCACTGCCTTCGATAGACATGTTATATCATATTCCTTAGTCCGCTGTATATCATTTTCCCTGCAAAGGTAACAGACCGAATATGACACTATTATATCACGGTCGTTCTAGGCCTGAATAAGCGTAATAATACATAACTTAAGTGTAACAACGCATAAATGTTTTTATGCACAAGCCATATTTTAAATGTCACATCTGATGTGAAAGATTCGTATATGTTCAGGTATTAAAACATCTTCTTGAAGAGGTGGACAAGATTTAGGAAAGCAGATGTATGTTATTAGATGTCAAGAACACCGTTTAGGCCGGTTTGTAGTTGACTTACACATGCATAGCTTCGGTCAAGTACACTCGTTAGACAATTGGATATCTAGAAAAAAACTTCCACGAGCTTATGTTTTTATATAAGGCTAAATGTATCGTATATCTTTTCAGAACTGGTTAAAAGGTCTTTGTCAAGACCTTTTCAATTCACGTTTGTTTTCTATCGTAACGTTTCGTTCTTTTGATGGTAACATACCTGCTTTCCAAATTTAGGGTGCTTACATGTTGCAATTGATTAATTATTTAAGAGCTTGCACTCAGTATCATTATTATCACGATCAATGTCGATTGTAGTCGGAAATACTTGCTGCAAAAGGTTTTGAGAGACGCAGACGATGTATTAAGACTATAGTCAAGTTATGAAGATCCCACTATGATCTCACTTGGATCTTTTGTATTACCTTTGGCGGAATAAAAGTACATTTTGTTTGTCATGTCTATAGTGTGCCTTGTTGTTTTCTTGTCACTGCTGCAGTTCCTACATTGAGGACATGACATTACTTGCATTAGATATGAATTTACGTGATGGGCATAGTCGATGATCCAGACGACGCTTGCCCTTCTGAACACTAGGCCGTGTTCTTCTTGTTCTTTGTAGATAGTTTTCGTGTATCTTTCTATTTGTTCCTATTTCACCCCTTTACTGTCGATTCTGAATTCGAGTAACAATTTTGTTGACATTACGGTATTCTCATGTGCTTTATAAGAAATACTAGAATTGCCTTTTCTGCGATGTTTCATCTTTTGTAACTTTGTTATTTTGTGGTTAGGCGAATAAAACAAGAAAATAATCGCTACAGACGCAACAATCTGATCACCGCAATTTCAACACTCGGAAACTGATTCACAAAGGCAAAACTACAAAATCGAGTAAAACCAAAGTCATGTGAAAACAAATGTTGAATGTAATTCTGGATGGATATGAGAAGAACGTATTGTACACTTCAAGAGTATTTCTTGTATAATTCAGCGACAAAAAAATTTGTTCATCTTTATTCATTGAAATTAATCTGATAAGAAAAATCCATACAGATGATGTTTTCCACCTGTGACGTGCACATATAGCTTGTGTAATTGTGCATTTCATGTGAAACAGTTTTGATTGATATATTCTTCCAGAATAATCAGGGATGAAGTAGATTTTGGGAGCACTTTTGTGTTGATAAACTAACTTTTAAAGTAATTTACTAATAACTTCATTTTACCTGTTTCGTTCTATTCGATTGCTCAAAACATTTATGTTACGTTCAGTGAACTGAACAATCGAACTACCTTCCGAAATGACAAATAACAACTGAAAATGTGACGAAACAAATAAATGTTTTTAATTAATTTTGAAATATTTCAATTATCTGTTAGTTTTGATTTTACTTTTTACTCCTTTGGCAAATCCAGCAGACGGATATTATCAGCAAGAAAAACATAACAGGCACGGTCAAGATGGACTGGTTGTACATATATGCTAGCCTGTATTCATAACTCTTGTTTTGTGTATTTCTATATTTCAACGTGACTTACTGTGTCTGCATTGATCCAGTGTTCTGAAGAAACCATAACCCATATGTTAACATCACACAAACGACTGTAATATTGTCATGTTGGTGAAATCATTTCGATTTGTGAGAAAACACATAATAAGGCACTAGTGTGCTTAACTGTTTTAAAGAGATATTCTTTAAATAAACAAGGTACATGCATATTAATCAACAAAATGAATTGTTTCAACCTTCATTGGGTAATTATTCGTAGTAGAGGACAATGTTCTAAAACAAGCTATTCTCAATTTCAACTATTCAGTCCAAGGTCAATTGTTTTCCCAGATGCGTTGTTTGAAAACAAATAACGTTGCTAATTTTTTTAAACAGCTACTTCTGTTTAACAGTATGCCCAGTTCTGGTCAGTGTATTTTTCTAATGACTGACATTGATTTCCGATTGTATGTCTGTTGGATGATATCATATTGATCTAATTTAATTCAATGATATTTTTTTATGTCATCAAGTTCTCGGGAAAAGCTTGGTACTTAATTTCCAATGCGAATGTTGATTGAATTTCGCGTTTTAAAATAATTTGTCAACATAACATTTCTGTAAGAGGTACTGACGATCATAGAACAGTATTACTATATTTCCAAGAACTAAGACAGTGTTCAAAATTCATTGATGATAGTGTTACGATATAACGATTGTTTTGTAGTAGTGACATTAGTTTTGTTTTGTCTATACCTGTGGTATTCTGATATTATCATGTTGTCATCCAAATTGACAATAACAAAGTCATAATGGCATTCCTGGTATGATAATATTCTATTATAACCTGCATAGTAAGTACGATGATGGATAAGACGACGCACCACTTGTTTTTTATGCTTTTTCCACACAGGTATGCCTGTAAAGTCCCACTCAGTAACTGGCGTACACAGGTAACGAAATATATGATACACACGCGGACTGCTCGCATCCTGTCAGGAGCCCATCTCTTGCCTGTATTAGTAACGGTCATAACAGAATGAAATTATATTTATACAAAACATGGCGACGAAGAACGTTTTAGGATGTCACGTTAATCGAGTTTTGTAATTCATTGTGGTTTTTCGTTGTATACTTCCGTATGTTTCTTGCTATCATCCATTCTGGATCTTACCTGAGGTTGTTACCTGCAAGCTACGTATTTGTGTTAAAGAGACGCAACACTATAGAAATAGATACCACAGCATGTCAAGGTGAACACACAAATAGAAGCCGTCAGGTGTGATAACGAAGCGATCTTGTTTGGATATATTCCTTTACACGAATTATCCCCGGTTATTGTCTTCACTTCGGGATATAAGATTGAAAGATGGCGGGACTAAATAACATTTCATCAAAAAGGGATTTATAGTGTTCTTCTACAGAATTTTTTTTTGGATGGAGTGACATTTAATTTGTTACGCCATAGTAGTTGTCACGAGTTAAGACAGCATTTTGCCTCAGGTGCATAGACTGAAAGTGCGTTTACATTTTAAAACACAAAATTGTTCATGAACAAAAATGTTGTTTAGACATTTTGTAACTGTTGTATTCATGTCGATTTAAACGATATTTGGAAAGAAAAATGGAAAAGTTTAACAGTTTGGATTTTAACTCATGTGATATGAATTATATCCAGCATCAAGGGTCATAATACACAAAAGAGATTATTTTAGCTTGTGTTTAGCAAAACGTTACAAAGGATTTAACCAGGATGGGAACTCCACATTGGGTATCCATGTTTGATGATCCGCGAAAGTACCCAGACTCGCCATTTGTGTCGGACAGCTGTTTAAGCTCCGTCCAGGAATCTCGGTGTGGCGAGTGGGTACAAGATGTCCGGAGAATCTCTAAGGAAAGCCTGATGAGCAGGCCACTACCAGATATCCCCAAGCAGTCACCTGTTATATCCCGGCACCGGAACCTCTCACCAGTCACTAGCTTCGACAACAAATGTTACCATGACAACCATAAAGAAATCCATCGGATGGTAAGTCAAGGGGTGATATCTCAACATAATTCAGATATTTGTTTTCAATTTTTACCACGTAAACATTGATAGGGGAATTGTGTGTTTGAGTTATATTCCTGACGTCATCGAGAGACTGACTCCCAGTATAACCAGGAGGTGGACATCAATCTTTCTTGCACCAACATGTATAAAAAAAAATCTCAGACATCCGGCCATTATAAGATGATGGAAATACTATAAAGTTCCTGCCTTATGCCATGCTTGAAAAGAGATCATTTATTTTCAAATTATGAAGTCAGATCATTATGATCTGAATAGTGATATTTTAACATTAAGAGACACGTGTAATGCCATGCAAAATATATTTGGTTTTAATAATCCCACATACCTGATGTTTACCTCGGATATTTCTGTCTCGCATACACAGGGATGAGGGAAAAGTCGCATTACCTCATTAACTGTATCGATTTTTGAGTCAGTCGTTTAGTGTTAGTGAATTTCTTTTAAGTGTCAGATAGCATATACATTTATAATTCAACTAAAAAACGTCTAAATTTCAACGTCGAATAAGGATAATAAAGATCAAACGTCAGATTTAATTTGCAATTAAAATTAAGTAGTGTCTTAATTAATTTCTACAAAACCATAGTAATGTCACGAAGGCACACAATAATTGGTCTTGTATAATGATATCGATGATCAAGTATAACGATTCATACATTAAAACTGCATAGAAAAACCGTATAGAATAGCTAATATTATAGCTCCGAATAAATTGATTAAACAGACGATGATAATAATGTACAATATCAAGCGATATCCTTTATTCGGTATGTTTCTTTGTTATTTATTTTCAAGAAGGGACAGTTTAAAACAGGTCATTGCTTGTCAGAATTGCTCGTATTTTTACAGTCAGGGCCCAGCTGTGACTATCAATTTACCATGAGTTGACACACCTGTTAAGCAAAGATATAATTTCATTTATGAATAATTTACATCACCGAGAGTGACTTCGCACTGAAATTATAATGTCATTTTCCCTTGTTTAAGTGTTACATGAATAAAACTTTTAAAATAGTATTTCCCCAAATGGAAATATGCACAACTGCATGCACGGAATCATATCAAACACTTGAAACCTTCATAGGGAATACAAGTTAAAAAACAAAGTATGCTGTGGTCAAAATGTTAAATAAATAATGTTAAGGGTGCTTGTCCCATCGCGTTTTTTAAAATATATATTTTCCGAACATTTTAATTATTGATTTGTTTTAGCTGTAGTTCAACTGTTTGGTCCTGAATTGACAATATGTTTATTCTGTTTGGCATAGAATATCATAGCCTAGCATTACATCGCATAGCATAACATAACCTTAATTTGTGAAGCACTCGACAAGGAAATGATTGTGCCTGCTGCACACACTACTTCAGTTTTACTTGTGACGGCACAGTGATTCCGTGATTATATACGTATAAAGTATGAATAAATAGTCTGGTTTGAAATGGTTTATACTTTGTGCAAAGTCTAAAAAATATCGATACCAAGTTTCCTGTATTTTGTTTTCTGCTTTATTGTGTTATTTACGGTAGCTGATGTTTTTGACTTTGTTATATAAGACCTTGTTACATTTTAACGAATGTTAGGCGTAATTATGTCTGAGATTTGTTTTGCATCTTTTAGCTGATATTAAATGCAGATATTCACTGTTAATATATTAAGAATTATACCTATCATATGCACCTGCGCCACAAAGCTTTAATGTATTCAGTGCTATTTAGTAAAGACAACGTACCGGCATTATCCAAAATCTGAATCGAATCTCCAACCCACCCCACCCTACCTATTTTACCAAACCCGTTATGCTTGATGCTCCATATCCTTAAACCTACGCTTTTGTGTTGTCAAAACCACGTTAAGACAAGGTAAAATATGATAAGCAAATTAACAAATGGTAAAAAAAGCAATAAGACAGGGGTTTATTATATGATTAAAATTGATGATTTGAGCATAAAAACCTATCGCCTTTGAGTGACGAACGCAAAACATCACAGAAGCTTAACATCAAGACGCTGTCGTGTCTACACATTGTCATCGTTATATTAGCGCTCGCTGACTATGTTCCATTATCTGACAGAATCGTTTTTTCATAACGTTATCTCGTGCAAAATCTAAATGACCTAAAGGCATACACGTTTCATAATTAAACATAAAATTAAGCATACAAGGACAAAGATCCTATTTTAATTATGTAGGTAAAAATGTACATTTGTAATGAGTAAAATGCGCGCATGTGACATATCACATTGTTTTCCTGACCTGTCTGCAAGGATAAGAGCTGTTATGTTGCTGTCCTGTTAAATACCTGCAGCTTTCTGTGGACTAAGTCAGGGAAAATGTCTCTGTTGTTTGATAAGTAAAGTGTAACACTTGTAAGTAAGAGGCGTCAGGTTCGATGACTTACTGGAGGCATAGAAAACAATTATCTATGATAAATGAACGCAACGCGCGCACACACATCGGTGATGGCACCTTTACCAAGTTCGTAATGGGAACAGTAGGCCAAAAAATAAATTACACGGCATCATACTGTGGTTTCGTCCTTCTAGGAGTCGTCGGTGATTGGAGGGGTTAACAAATTGGAAATCCAAATTGGTCTTGATCTAAACTACTGTTGAAAATTATATGTGTTGGAACAATCGATTTTACTTTTTGATTTTCAGTACCATTGATGATTCCTAAATATACGAAATTGTTATATGATGCAGGATGCAATGAATACTTAGTTCTACATCTACTTACTAAAAATTTTGAATAGAGGCTTCATTATTTAGTACTAACAGTGATAATATTAGGTAAAGCGTCACAGAGAGCATTGGTTCCTTAAGAGGAAACTACAAAGGTAATTACCTCTGTTAAGACAACAGCTTTACTCAGACTTTCTTATTTATTTACGACTCCCATCCACACGGCATCGTGATGGATGTTTCACATGATTTTTAAACAAAGTATATTTGAACTGTGAACAACATACATGTACCACAAATAAAAAATATGTTATCACAATACAAAATGGAAATGTAGCAAGCAAGTGCCATTAAGATGAATAATGTCTCATCAATCAAGCGCTCCCTAGGGACAGGACAGCATCAGGTCCCCCTTACACCTCCATGTATGTCAGAATAAGTTTGTTACATCGCTCTGACGTACATTTTAATCACGATCCATGACATACTTGAGTATGTAAATGTCCATCACAACCTTCTCCATTAGTATAATTTACAAGAGAATATGGCTGCCATTGTTTTACCTGATGACCCTCTCAGTAATATGTAGTCCTTCACGGCGACAGGCCTGTCTCAGTGATAGAGACATCGGGAACAGTAGTGCTTGTTGTACTTTGTACCAACCCTGATATCATATGAACTATTTCGTAATACTGACATATAGTTCAGTATGATAAAATCCCCTACTATAATAAGATAAAAAAAATGCCATTAATTTATATTATTAATATACTATATTAGTTTAAGTTTAGACACTATATCATTAAAAATCTGTAAACTGAATCACACATTAGAAAAAACGAATAGCTTCATTTGTAACATGATTGATCAATGCAATAAATACTCCTATATACTGTTTTACTTAATACCAATGAAATTAGATACAAGCCACAAGTTGGGGTATTCATTACAATGTTGTTTTCAACAGGTGGACTTTAAGACTTATTCCACAATCATTGACAAAAAAATCTTAAACATTTTATTTCTTTTATTGAATGCACATTTAATTTTGATGTTTCACGTTTAACAGAAAACCGTAGAAGACACAAATAAGCGAAGAAGAAGTAAGCGCCATAACAACGATACATCTCTGAGACGAGAGACAAAAAATGATATGAGAGAAACGTCCGTGACCTTGACACTATCAGTTAAAAACAGCAGTAAAAAACATAAATACAGAGACCAATATGTTGGAATGAACAACGCGAACCATTCTGAGGTTTCGACTGTGTTAAATCATAAACCAGGACTCGGGGATTCTTATTTTCGTAAGGAATCTGAAAATTCTGGAACAGAACTTGTACGTGATTTATCCAGAAAAAAGAGGCGACGGAATGTGTGCATCATACCTATGTTAATAATGACTGTTTTGATAATAGGGGGACTTTTTACTGCCATAGCTGTTGTATTCCTACGCCCATTAGGTAAGTCATTCAATTTAGGTTCAAAGATCATCATATATCGTTACATTAATCTATGTTTGTTATATGGTACTAACTTTGACCTTGATATCTAATCTTGAAAAGGCGATTTATCAATGGTTTCACATTTTGCAGATTTACAAAGAAATTAATTAGGGAATTACGTTTTAGCAGTTTATGATAGCAAACCAGCAGAAATGTTATAAGAAGAAAGCTTTGTTTGGAAGAGAATTTGCTTTTAAATTAAACTATTTAAAATATCAAATAATTTCTGCAGGTCTATCGTTAGGTTTTTTTACAGTACCAATCATATTATACATCCAAACATTGAATTTATACAGTTAAATTGATCAATTGATTTAAAATGATATGAAGAGTATTTTCTATTTGTAGAAGAAGAAGCAGAAACAGACGAATCAGGCTACAGTAAGTAGGCCTAATTGATTTAACATAACAAGAGTGTGGGTAATACATATTTCATTACGCTTCTTTGTTTTGATGATGTTACATGAAAGATCTACATATATATCTACATGCATTATGTACTTAAGATATTACAGCAGTTCATATTTATCGTTGGAGTTACCATAATACATCCTTTGTGTTAAACCTTCCAATGTAATCGTCTTTTTTTCTAATACAAATTTATTATGAACATTTAAGTTGATGCACAAACTATTTCCATTTTGTTTTAAAAAAATGTTGCAAACATGTTGCAGAGATATTTAGAATACCATAGTTCATATGTTGTACTAAACATTTAATACCTTCATGCTACACAATGCCAATAATAATGAATTACATAAATGACCGGTATTATGCTTAACCAAAAATCGTTGACACATTAAATTAGTACTGAACATGATATTGTCTACACAATGATAACATAACTAAACATTATATAGTCCACACCATGCATACAATACTTATTATAATAATTATAATAGGTAAACAAAATGTTTATAATATTCAACTTAGTGAAGCCTAAAAAATAGTTAATAGGAATACTGAATTGAGTTATTTGTATATTCAACTCTCTAGATGAATTGATATTTTCGTTTTTTATTTTGCGTTTAAAATATTTTTTATGACGTAGCACAATTATTGAAACGTCACTGTTCCTCCTTAGTGTCCATGTTTGATTTATATCCGGAACTTCTGAATCCGAATAAGCACTTCTGTAGCGTTCATGTTCCGCTACAGACATATGGAATATTAGCACATGAATCGTCTAAATTGATTGATGTATTCGTATTATTTTTAGAAATGGTTGTTGCCAGTGTACAACTTCGTCTACTAAATCAAACGTTCAATAAAGACATGAGAAACAGAAACACAAAGAAATATGCAGAAATAGAGGTCCCCCTCTGTCACGAGGTAAGCTGTCTTAACCATTGTTTATGGTTTATAGTGCAAGGATGATAGATATTATCATATTACCTTCGTACAATTACTCACTAATGTCACTAATATATTCTCATCAGTCTAGATTCCATAGGTTTTACTACTAACGTCAAAAATAACTATAAAATACGGTTGATTTACAAACAACTACGGTGTTTAGTTTTTATTAATGTCCATAAGAGCTAATGTTGATATACAGAACAATGGTCTGTTCTGTCGACTGTTTCACTTACATCCCGACATAATGATAAAAGCTGTTGAAATATTGAATCGTTGTACTAAGTCGGGTTTTTTCTCAATGCTGTGCGACATAAATTTAGATTACAATAACCATGACAACGTCTGAAGTAACTATGATGCAGTGGCATGCGTTACATCGTAAATTGTGACTGCGGACCGACAAACTTGTAATGCATGGTTAGAGGTATTCCGTCTTTGCGTATTGCAGAGGTATCTTCTCTTGTGAGCAGGTATTTCGTTTTCTCAAAAATTGATGACGTTACTCTCAAAAACAAATGACGTAACAATCAATACCTGCTCACAAGAGCAGATAACTCTGCAATACGAAAAGACGGAATACAGGTTGATACAGAATATTGGCCAGTTTTATGGTCGTCAACATGAACTTAGTAGGGAATATTCTATTTCCTTGTGCGATAAGAAGTTCTACTGTTTTTATAACACTCATAGGTATATCAAGACAGTGTTTTTCTTGTCACTACCTCGGTTCTCAAAATGAGGAAAAGACTTCAGTTTGACCTCGATTTACCTGTCGACTGTCTTCGATGAAGCAGACGACGCTTGCTATTTTTGTACATTTAATGGTCCCCAAGTTAATCGTTCTGTCATATTTTTTATATCGATATTGAGGTCAAAGTTGATGTTATATATTATATTATATATATGGTATACGACACATTTGTTCAGACTTATGATAATTTCCTCTGTATAGTTGTTGCCTGAGAGTCCTTATGTTTTAAACACCACAGATAAACATAGAACATTGGTATTTATTGTTTTAGTAAATTTTCATACTTATAGGCAATATTTTTGCCTGAAAGAATCAAAAGAGGTGTTTCACACAGATATCAATTATAAATGACCCAACTGAACTGACGGGTTTGTTACTACCTTTATCAAGTTTGAACAAATGTTATCGTAAACATTAAATAATAATACAATCAAATAGCTCTGTCTGGAAAACACATAGTGCGGGCGTAATCCCAAGTCCCAAATCATTGCATCATCTTTAGAATTATGTATGGAAAAAAACAATTGCAGGAACAAATGATAATAAGTAACTATTATGCCATTACCATGTATTTAATTCAATTGTCGTTATTTTAGATGGATGGAATGTTTCTATTTAGCGAATATTCAGGAAATTACTACGGGTGTAAAGTTAAGATGTTAAGGTATGTATATTATGTTAAATTGAGATTTGGCAATGTTTATATAAAATGCAAAATCAATGGACTTTATTTTTCACTTTGTTATCCTTTTTTATTACACTTGAGTAAAAAAAGTGTCTTTAGTTCGAAAATATGTACAATGTATTAGACAATGCAAGGGCAGAATGCAGAATTGTTTTAGAGAAACCACAGAATATAATCAAAGAACATTTAGCAGGTCTTATGCAATCTATGAACATGTACTATGGATAATACATATATTACAACTGATTGGTGTCTTAAAATGCAATGGTATAAAACACACATTTTTTACACCTTCTACACAACAAAAACATATCCTCATAAATACATCCGACATATTACCAAGGAATTCAAAGTAAAAAAGTCGCTCAGACATAGTCCCATCCTCGATTCAAGCTGAACAACAGACATGAATGCATGTCTTTATATGACAGCACATATCTATGATGTCATCGTACCATGTCATACAAGGTACAAATACACATTATGTCGCATTTTTCAGAAAAAAGGGTATATAACTTAAAATTATTTTTGTCATTCAAAATCAAGGCAAAACCAACAAAAACAGAAACAAAAACAAAATGATGTTATTATTTTTATTTATGTATTTTATGTCCTCTCTGGGGGAAAGCATAGTGATGTCGGTTTGGCTAGATGATTATTAAATATCTAGATCTATGCATCGCTAATGCTAATTTAGATATCGTAATGGTAATATGTACAATGTATATTCCCTTCAAAGATTTCAGTATCGTTGTTTTGCCTTTTTGTCATTCCTACAAATCAATACTTTGTCACTTCCTTTGTTCATGGTTTTGCTTCAATGTTTTTAATTGGATTCCTCCACCACAGAGTCCGATGTCATTGAATTTTTAAAGTTTTATATTTCAAAATATTAAGAGTGCTTTTCTTATTTGTCAAAAATCAACTTTTCGACTTTTCGCTGTTATCGCCAATGAAAAACTATAAGTGACCGTATGGTATAGTCTTCGTTCTAATTTAACTGTGATTTAGGTGAACCAGTCTTGTCACATTGTTTAGCGTGACGAGAGTCGTATAAAGCACTAAACTGTTAATACATACGGAAAAGTATAAGAAAATATTACTAAAGGTTGCCGTTGCCTATAGACACATGCACTTTTTACTGATATGAATATGTGAAGTATTCAACAAAGCACGTGTTGTGTCGATTAACCTACTTGATCCTTTATGCATATCGTCTAAGATTGTAGTTGCACTTTAAATGTCAAAAAATGCATAATAAATTGTATTGCTGCATTGATCGCAAGAAAAAAAAAGTTATCAAAATATGTTGCAAAATTAATGTATGACATGCATTCATATGGATCAATCATTTTATATAAATTAGCATGTTGATATAGTCTTCCTTATCATATGGTAAACCGCATGCTTATAAAAGTGTCACGATCGTCTTTCTTAACGATATATATGTCAATATCAAGTTTGATAATGTATCCATTATGCTGATTTCAATATCATTTCATACCGTTTGACATGCGCTTTTACTTTAAACAAGTTGATATGCTTTATAATCCAACAGAAACCAATACAGTATCATAAACTCCGCATAAAATCAACAATTATTTTTAAAATTTCCGATATTAGCCAAAAACATGAATAAACGTAATAAGAAAACATGTTGAATGTCATTAATACAATTGAAACTGTTTTTGTTAGCTAATCAAATGTATTAACGGTATGCATGAGTTGTAGACGTTAACTTGAGTCTCTACATGTAACTGGTTTGGAGGAGTCAAACAGAATAGTCTTGTAACATATTTTTTACTTGTGAAATTTATGTTCATTAAGTTTTGACTCAAGTGAATGGTATACAGTATCACTACAAGTAAAACATGAAAATTTTAGTAGATCAAGGTGTTTTATATCGCAAATATGATTATTAGTTATGAAGCTAACAAAGTTATTAATATCCGGGCTTTTCCTATGTCCTGACGTTGTCCTGTGTCCCCAGTGATTTAATGTCTTACTCTAAATGTCATCGTGATCTCATATCCCTTACTTAATGCTATATATATCATAACATATTCACTCTCATGTTAAATATAAAACATTCCTTAAACCCCGGAAGCATGCATCCTGAAAATGAATTAATCTGTATTCATATAATTTCGAATATTCTACAGCTAATATTAACATTCCGTTCAAAATAACCTTTTTTTCTGCTATTGCTATTGAATCCGCTCTTCTCGAAAAGGTATTTGAATTCCAAACGTTTGCACGCACGAACATTTATTTAACCCGAGGGAATACATCATAGTTGAACATTTCACATTACAATACGGAACCAAAGTTTGATGCAAAATACAGAAAGTATTGTAACGGGAGTGTTTCGAGCATATGAGCTTAAATGTTTAAAAGCACAAACGTTAATCTAGAGCATAAGATGCAATACAAAAATTTGATATTTCAGAAATTTAAAACTATTACGATCAATTTGTATAATATCTCAATTTTCTTTGTATGAAGTTGAAAATATCATATCATGACTGCAGACAATCTTTATTTTAAATAAGTTGATGCATGATATGGATAGACAAATTCCTTTATCAGATGACAGAGTCTATAACTAATAATTTTATTTTGTAGATCAGGAAGTATTCGTGTACTAGAAGAGCTAATTTTCAGAGAAACACATGAACTCAGGAAACCGACTTCCATACAAGACCTTATTAAGATGTCCTCGCCGTCTTTTGATTGGAAAGGGGTCAGGGTAATTAATGTAGGTGATTTTGTCGTGGACTATGAGAGTATTAAAGTACAGGTGGACCTACAGAAGTTCCCAGAACTACCCAAGAAACCTCTGTTGAGTGTAGCCAGTAAGTGATTTTTTTCAATTGTGTACGTCTGAAATTCTGCACCAGTTCCCCATCACAATTAACTCTATATTCAAACCAATATGATTATACAATATTTTCCTTTTTCATGGCATTACTAACTTTATGCTGGTGTACTGTCGTGCAAATGTACATGTATTATACCTACTTATAGCCAAAAAATAGTAAATATATCACTGTTACAAAAAAACTTTTACTTTTTATGTCTTAAATGTTATCTTTGCTGTAATTGAGACTGGAAAAATAAAAGTTTTATAATTTGTAGACGTGTTCAGTGGTGTTTCCCCGTCAACAACACCTACTCCTTTGTCCACTAAGCGGACCATTGAAAGGCCCAAACTATGGAAGTGGGGTAAATCAACAGTCGCCACCACTACTACTCGTACGTATCAATAACATCACAATGAACACTATCCTGCTTTATTAGCTAGCTCTTGTGGGAAATTCCCTTTCTAAGAAAGGCAAACTGCGATACAAATATTTGATAGTGATCTATTGCGGACGATATTTTCTCAATAAAAACGACGACGGTCAAGCAAGAAAAGGGTTAAATTCTTGGTTACCAGTATCTTTCCTGAGTACGCTAGCTAGAGTTTCTAGCAATATATATATAGCCAAAACGCAAATCACAATTCAGTCGAAACAGTTTTTCATCTCTGTAAATTGAGTCATATGACAAAAGATTCCTATGTGTGCCTTATATTGAATGTTTTTTTCCCACATACTGTTAACCTTTTAAATTGGCAATAAATCGTGAATCAGGATGTCTTACAAAGGTTTAATCATATATATTTCTTACTGTAATTGTTAATTCTGCTATATGCAAATTCATTGCGAGATTATAAGACAAGTCATCACCAAAATTATTAAATTATTTAAATTATTACTGACTATAAAAACAAATCATGCATATAGGTAACTAACGTATGTGGCAAATTTAATATACAATATGCAACCTTTTCCTTTACCTTTATCAAATTCAAATTACACTGAATTGATACGTTTGTATAATTCAATCCATTGTTTTTTAATCAAAAGGCAAGTCTGCTGCTAAGCCTACTACCATGACATCTGCAGTTGTACCAGATCACAGAGACAATCCAACAACAAAAGCACAGAACCCTTCTCGAGTTAAAACTACTAAGCCAGACAAATTCGACGAATCGACTTACTCTACCTCAACAACAACAAAAACGCCATCTGCTACATCATCAGAGTCACCTACTACGTCACAATACCCAGTCATCGCAGAACTGATGACGTCATCTAAAGATAGGCATGACACAACAACAGGTAGCAAACCAAATAACGATTCACCTAAACATTACACTGCATCAGGCCTAGCTAGGACTGTTACAGTGATACTTAACGACATTACAATGTTAACTTTTATTTGGTAAACATTCGATAATTATTAAAAACTTAACTGAAAAAATAGATATTTGGCAGGGGATATATACACAAAAACGATTATAAATTTCTTATCACATTCAAGGAAAAGAAAACATGCAGTCAAAAATTAGATTTAGCATATAGTAAAGATATTGAATAATTTTACAACTGCGTCCAGGATTAAATTTATCGCAGCCTGCAACAGCCGAAAAGAACATTTTAAAAGTGGATTTTCAAAATTGAACGTATGGAACAGCATACTTGAATGAATGAGACATGAAATCGTTTTGAAGAAGTTATCAATTACACATTACTCTGCATTGAACTGAAAAATAACTTACTGTATATAAACAATTAACAAAGTTGTTTATTGAGGATGCTATTTGTCAATTTCCATCAGTGTTATTATGTAGGTATACCGAATTGTTAATAACATTACACGATCATGCACTGCTACAGAAAATATATTTAAATTTAAAATATAGGACCATTTGATGAGTATGTGCGAGTTCTAGCATATATGATAGCATAACAGATCACTGCATCAAGTCAATGCCTTTACTTTACTATTTTAGTAGCAACGCTATTCGAAGAAGAAGGTTTTTCCACAACTGTACATGTGCCACCTACTAGTGGAAGCCCATGTAAGTTCCATGTATCACATAAAGTAAAAACATCACATATGTGATAATATTGGTATGACAACAGCAACTATGTCTTTTTAATTGTCAATTTTGTCTCACAAAATCCAGTCCAGTCTGGGACAAAAGGAAAATACAATACATTAAATGCCTTTTCATTTGTGCACATGCACAATTGAACTGATAAAGCATTACGCATTTATTACGCCATTTCAGCTATCAGCATGTCCAACGTCGGGTCACCAGTTCCTGGAGGATCTGTTGTTGTCCAGTGTGTGCATCATAACCTGGCGAAATGGACTCACCTCACTGTTACGCATGACCGGAAAGGGGCAGGAACTACTAAAGTACTGAACGTCTCCTCGGACGGTAGTCCAGATCCTCCGGACGAAAAGTATACAGACAGACTGATCGTTCAGCTTAAACTAAGCGAAACCTCTGCCAGCGTTTCCCTTAATTTTACTAAAATTGATTGTGCAGACGAGGGGTCCTACGTCTGCAATGTCTATAGTCAGGAGAACACTCTGACCGAAAGGGGATATCTATATATAAGAGGTGGGTGTAATTTTAGGCTTTGGTTTGAAACTTTAATTATGAAAATAAATCATTCATGGCATTACATTGTGGGTAACGTAACCTAGTATTTGATATATCTATTGGTCTGAATAATTGTATTCGCCTGATAATACCATACCTTATCATTTTTGTGAAGGTTTAATGTAAACGGACTTGTCCCTTGATGAGGTTTGTTCTACTTTAGTTTCTGGAGATGAGCCATATTTTCTTTCTTTTAGCCTCACCTACTACACCGGAAGTGACAATGCCTTTAGAAATAGTGGACCAGCGCGAAATTAAGGAACCAATCAGATGTACAGCCAATGTTGGCTATCCCGTCGGGACACTCAAGTGGTTTGTTAAACCCCAAGGTCACGCTAAATTTATTCCTCTCGACGTGTCAAACATGAAATATTCTGGAGAATGTAACAATATTGCAACAAGTGTGTTCAAACTGATACCCGCGATGGAAGGAAACGGAACAGTGCTGAAGTGTGCCGTTGTCAATCCGTATTTCCCTCTGGCGAAAAAACTGTCGACTACGACGATTTGGAAAGTTATTCCTGGTAACTATATTTTCTGTCTTTATATTCCTTTTTTTATGTTTGTTATAATAGCAATATGTTATATATAATTTTTTAACTCTCGGTTCTTTTATTCCATTTTAAAAATCTTACATGTAATCTTACTGATAAGATTTATCCCTCCCCATTTCCATCGTGATTTCAAGTAGTTCGTGCATCAAAACTGTACACTACATTGAGTTGAACAACTTTAATATAAGAGTAGAAAAGTTCATACTAATATAAAACCTCTTAAAAAATAAACAGCATGCATAATTAATTACTATTTCCTGTTTTGACAGAGGTTTAAAGGTAGTTTTCCGCTCCGCCAACTTTAGCGGACATGTATTTCATTATCATCGTTGGTATAGGCAACAGAAATAGTGTTTAACATACCGCTGTCGAATGCATTCACATAGTTAGTTTCAAACATTAATAATAGTCCAAATTGTATAACATATGATAACAATCTTTACTGATAAAGTACAAAATATCTTTACCTAAATGCACCAAACATACATGTTTCAAACTATAACATTTCATTGGTAATACCGGAAGTCAAAACATAGTTTACATGTGAATACTCGGTAGTAAGTCCATATTAAAATACAACTTAGACGAGCTTATACATGATATATCATATTATGTGATAGGTATCTACATTGAATTATAATCAAACAAACTACATATAGTTTCAGATAGATCTCCTCATTTTAATTTCTATTGATCATTTATTTCTTATACTTATATTATGACAGGGTTGGGCATGTAATATCAGAAGTTATCGTCATATAATTTATTTTTTTTCATACCAAACACTCTTATCTGATTGGTCGAAAAATTCATTTCATTGTGATATGAAAGAAAGAAAAATAAGCCATGCTTCGCGGATTCATACAGTGTGCAAAAAAATCTTTTCATACCCCGATGAAAATTTTAAAAAAAAATCAACCTCGATTCTTAAATAAACGGTTTAGTTAAAACTGTTTCATATATGTTTATGTTATATGTATAGGGGAGAAAGCCGGTTAAATAAACTACATATACATTCAATTACCATATCTTAAATCAGCTGAACATAATTTAGGTCAAAGATAATATATCTAAAATCTTTAGTCGAAGTGAAGTAGTGTATTAAAATAATGTGCTTCACTGAGTATATGGATCTGTATGCATTCACACGAATTTGACATTTACATTTGACAGTTAGTATTAGTATCGTGTACTTAGGTCAAATAATGACTAACGATTCAACAGATATTATTAGATTTTCCTGAAAATGATGCGTTTGCAGGTATAGGAGTATATGATGAATTTGTGGCAAGCCATAAGTTTCCACCTTATGAATTTTCCATGACTTGATACCTATCAAACGTTTCTAATAAACGACATTCGATTTATATTACACTGGCTAAATGTAGTTTTACCGATGTTTTCAATCATTTAAGGATAGTAATAACTTGTTGATAGATATTAGTTATATATTTCGAGAAGGCTGAACAGTACATTAAATATGATTTACAAAAGAATTGATATAAAGATTGATAAGATTTCGTTTTGATAACTACCTTTTCAATCAAGTTATTTATTTGATCATTCATATGAGTTTATATCACGAAGTTATTGCGTATTTTAAAGAAGTCATTTATACTTTATTATATAACTTAAGTTGAAGGCATCTATAAGAGACATATAAAATATGAATTTGTACTGCAAGTGTTGTCTAATAGACATCCATCGTTGGTAATGTATTACGCTTGTAAGACACTATCATTCATTTTATTTCGATGTTTTAACGTTTCCATATGTCGGATTTAAAGATTTGTTCATATATAACGTTTATATCACGTTTGGGAAAGTATCCATCAACGTAAAACAGAACATGCATTGTATATAAATTAATCTGGATTGCATGTGCTGATCCTTTTTTTCTACATGGTATAGTGTGTTAGGCATCTAGCTGATGTGCATACTACATCACTGTCAGATTGGTGAGCTTTTCGCATTGGACTTTTATTTGTGTTACATAAAACAAAGTAACAAAATAAATTGATGATTTAGTATTAATATATCGTAAAAGTGATCATCCAACAGGAAAGTAAATGTAACAAACCGGATAAAAGTATATTATTAATTATATTTAATATATCTAGATATGTCATGTGTTACCTGATTAATTATGCCGTATTAATTAAGACTGTTTTATATACATATGAAGCAATTCATTATTATATTATTTCATATAATTTTTAATGCTTGGGGTGATAAGACTAATGGGACATAATATAACACAATTTGACAACAACAATTAGGTTACACTATAAGGTATCTTTATCCATCCAATTCTTTTTACAATAAGGATAACTAAAGACAACTTTTTGTTGACGCATTCAGCAGGTCGTACATTTGAGGCCAGAAACACAATTACCGGTATGATGGTACATACGTTAGAAAATTGTTGTACAAAATACCGGTACTATGTCAAAAAACTGTCATATTGTTCTGTATAATTCAAATTTCATGTCTGTTTGGTTCCTCAAAATATTGTGTTAATACTTTCAATTCTCTTAACATTAAATTCGATTAAAGAGTACTCCTGACACCTAGTAACTTGCATTTATTGAGCAGACTCGCTTAGATGGTTCATTGCACGTGCGTTTCTTCTACATGACGCATTACGAAATTGATGGTCTGAAAAACAAATACAATCAGGTTTCGTTAATCCATCAACCACTAATACGGTCGTGTCATTATCTAGGCGGGATTTAATGGGTATATTTACCCCTTCTTATAAGAATTGTCTCATCTATTAAGCCGTCAACTCAATCAAGGAACGAAAGTGGCTAGGATATCGAGGCACCACTCTTTTTAATCACCCCTGTCGATGCTCTACCTGTTTGAACAGTAATTTAGACTATCTGGATTTCCAACTGTTTGGTCCCTGGTATTATCGATAGGTCTTAGAAGGACGAATTAGCTGTGAGATGCAGTGTAATATATTTTTTGATATAGTGTATATATTGGCAAATTTTAAAGGTACAATCACCAGAGCGTGTGTTACATTCCTTTTCATAAATGTAAACAATTAAATATTGATATCTCAAATACCTTGTATATCTCGAAGCAGTTTATTGGATCTCTAGCAGCCTATCTTAAAGTATTGTAACTAGGATAAGCGAATACATTGTATATGTTATAACAACTTATAAGTCGTCTAGCTATTTATTTTGATGAATCGTACGTTTGATATTAAGAATATCTCTTGCTTCGTATATATTCGAGGTGATTGTATAGGCCCCAGATTTTAATATAGCTATGCTTGACTGATGGAACATGATTTACATTTTGTGTGTCCCCAGATCTAATCCATCCTATACATAACAGACACTGTCCTCTTTGTGTGTGTGCTTGAACAGAATTTCACGTTTGCTTCTAGCTAGACACGCCTCTTAGGTTATCCTTTAGCCTACAACCCAACTCTGATTTATAATTACAGCGAACATCATTAACATATTTATGCCATCTCGTGTTTAATCCTGTCCAGAATTATTTATTGTTCTCATGCTTTACCTTCGCTGAGGTTAACCAGCATGAATTGCGCCTTTGTAGTGAAATTCAAATCAAACTGTTTTTGTTTTGTTAAATTAACGAAAATACTAGTACGATGAAATTAAAGAAAAAAACATCATTGAAAAGATGTTTGACATGTGGATAGATATCTGTCAATATCACTTAGATCTCTTACTGAGGGAGTTTATTCATCTTTCCAATCTCGTGCAATATGTATACAACAAAAGATCAATTCATGTACATTGTACAAACTCACTTGTTAAACCACACTGTTATATTCATATAGCAATCAAACCATCAATTAATCAAACATTTCTATTGTAATTAATTGCTTCTCCATAGTAATACACAAGGAGAATGTTGCGTCCGTGGTTTACAAAACAAATACCGCCCAAAAACGCATTTCTGTGTAAATGTCTTAAGATCCTGTACAGTTATATGTTTATATCGATTTGCCTATTTTTAAGTTGGGCCTCGTCACAATTTCGTTTGATTTGGTATTCGCTCGATTCATCACTTTTATTTTTCCTTTAAACATTTCCTTTCTAAATGTGTTTTTGGATATTATTCATAGAAAGTACTTTCTTGTCTTTTCTTCTTCGAGTTCAATGGGATGTTTTGTTTCGAAATATGAACATATAAAAACATACATTTTCATTATCAAAATGACCTAGACTCACCCAGAAGAAACATAAATCATATTAAAACCTCGTTTCTTACCTTTCAAGCACTTTTTGAATGTTACCTACCTGAAGTGACAAACATGTGGTTTACCAGCTAGAATCGCACCTTTGTAGTTAAAAGCAAATCAAACTGTTTTTGTTTTATTTAAGGCAAGGAAAAAAACACATGAATTGAAAAGATTTCTGTCAAACATGGATAGATTTCTGTCAATATTACTTTGATCTTTAACTGCGGGAGTTTATTCATCATTTAAATGTCATGCAATATGTATAAAATGAAATATTAAATAATTTACATAATCACTTGAAAAGCACAGTTATAGATCCAACTGTTGACATAAAGCAGTCATCCATCACTTAAATCAAACATGTCTATTGTAATGATTTATATCGAATACAGAGACACATTATCAGATTGTTCACAGTCAATTTAATTGCATTACCTCAAATCAGAATAGATTAAATATCCTATAGTAATATAAATCCTATTTCTATTTTGCAAACATGACGATAGCTGGAGTAACTTGATGAGGCGATCTAGTTTTCTAACCGGTTTGCTTATTTTAGCGATTTATATCATAAACAGTTAGGCAAAAAAAAAAATTATCAGGATCTGTCACACTCACTAATGTCTCACTACAATAAAGTGTACAATATATGCTAGAAGTCTAACACACTAACCTGAATATCACTAAAGTATACAATAATAGCCAGGAGTCTGAAACACTAATCAATGTCTTACTTAAGTGTACAATAGCTGAATGGGACCTGCACACTCACTAATGCCTCACTATATACTTAAGTGTAGTATAGTTACCAGAGGTATGTTACACTCACCAGTGAACAAACGTAACCAAGACTATGTGACACTAACCTGTATGTTAGAGGTCTGCAAACCTCAGCTATGTCAAACTAAAGTGTTCAATAGTTACTAGAGGTATGAAAAACTCAACTAAGTCAAAAAGTTAAGTGTACAAAAGTTATCAACGGTCTATTAACTTTTGTCTCACTAAATTGTACAATAGTTGTCAAGGGTTTGTCATATTCAAAGATATGTCACTAAGTTTAACAAAAGTTATCAGAGGTCTGCAATATATATAAATATCTCATAAAATTATATAAAAAAACACAAGATGTGTTTTTATCCTTTATTATAAGACCCCTGTTTGCATATATTTAGACCAGTCATAGTGATTAACTCGTTTGGTAATTATAAAGAAATTAAAGTTATTGTTTAGACGTCGTTAACATGACAACATTTGTTTGTTGGTGTGTTTCTGTTTTATGTCCTTAATACATCCATGTATATTTCTCAAATATTGACATATTCTGGGATACCAAATAGAGGTTAAGGGTACATAAAATAAATGTCACAGCGAGATATATGTACTGACTAACAGGATTCTTGTATGAAATGCTATATATTACATCTAGTTTGTTGTATTTGTTCCGCGTAGAACTAACAACACTCACTAACACGACTTTAATACCGCATTGACTTATTATTGTATGGTGTACCTCTATTCCGTCTTTGCGTATTGCAGAGTTATCTTCTCTTGTGAGCAGGTATTGAT
>JAUMHH010036569.1:0-10146 GCA_032359455.1 Chlamys rubida
CCACGAACTAGCTAAAAATGATAATAGAAATAGACTGCAAGTTACTGGAATACATATGTTTGAAAAGATATTTATTCCAAAGGTGCGGTCTTTCAAACATATACTTTTATTTGTAACGGAAGATCATGGGTGTCGAAGCCATGTACACAAAGCAACATAACCTACCTTTCTCATTAAGCGGTCGTTCCCGTCCTTTCTAGTGATTATTTTAAGTAAATATGAGTCACCAAAGTTTGCAGGTTAGCTGCAGTTGGAATTTATTCTACATGATTTACATGGAATACCAGTTTGCGTACAAGTATCCATTGTAGCCAAACGCTGTAAATTTTGAACGTTAAAAAGGGTTTTATCTGAACATTTCCTACTTTTAACTTCTGACATCGATATTTTCTACTGAGTGTTTCATGTCTCCGTATTTCTGGTGAGTGTGTTTATATCAACGTTTGCTACTCACTGTTTGCTCGGATCTCTTTATTTTCGTCGCCCCATCGACAGCCCCAAAGAGATCCGGATTGGATGGAAATAAACTGGTCGTTAACAGAATCATATACCACATCACTATTAAATGTACACGAGTTATTCACATTAAAGTGACCACTCATCGTAAATGGGTTCGTCTTGACAATCCCTTTCATTGTTCTTTTTAAGAAGAAATCTGGAACAACTGGAAAAATTAGAGGGAAATAATTCAATTTTATATGGCATTCCATAGAATATATTTGAACATCATTTCATGGTGACGGAACACAATATTCGCATTATATATCATGTATTAGTGAAGATAGTGGAATGATCATGAGCATTGTTGTACGTGTGCGACCAAATCATCTAATGTTTAATAGATAAAATGCTATCATTTTTTTTCTTTCTATATGGAATGTTGCTTGCTGAATTTCTAACAGCTATCGCTATATATACGAAACTAAGTAACTGAACAATAATGAAACGCAAGAAGTATCGGATATTAAACCAAAATTCAATAGAATTGCAATAATGATATTGATTGTCACTATCCAAATACACAGATACAATTATATACTGGGAAGGCCCTGATAGAGTACCTTTTTGTTCGGAACATTGGACTTCAGCTCTGTAACATATTGGTGAAGACAGAGAACTCGTTTTGCACTCGGATAACACGTTTTCGTCACCTTTGCAATGGAATTGATAGCCCCACGAAGGAAATGCTTGGCTTGAACTGGTATTAAACAACGCTCTTGCTCCATCCCTGAAATGAAACAGTTGAGATCAAAACATAAGTTGTATATATGTTAAGGCTGACTTGCGGATATGTTTGTATGTGTTTAACATGTGACTCGCCTTTGCAACTTAATGTTGCTCTTGCTCTAACCGGCCATATGTGCCATTGTTTACGTACCTAGTCTATCATATGACTGTCACAAGACGCAATTAACACTTCGTAGTTTATACTGTATTGTAACTGCACACTCTTATCCATTTTTGTCGGTGAAATAAACACAATGTTGGACATACTTTAGTAACGGAAGAGAAAGCCACACAGTCTTCTGAATGATTATCTAAAGTGGTCCATGGAGCCACTTGTTTTAAAGTGGATTGCTACAAACTTCGTAGCAATATATTCCAGCAAATTTCTGACAAAATTTTGCAATATATATAGCCAAAATACCCTTTTTGGCCCCGCCCCTCACCATTTGAACACTTTTGAATCTCGCCTCCAATGAATGCTTCCAACCAAATATGATCGATATCCAGTACATAGTTCTACAGAAGAAGTCGTTTATAGCAATATTGTATAGCCAAATTGCCCCCTTTTCACTACCATGAGTTGACTTAGATTATACCTAGATTTACATGGTGGATGTCGTCGACGAAGCAGAAGACACTTACTTTTCCGGAACATCTTGATTTATCATCCTTTTACTTTTTCTAGGGTCGCCATGCAACTTTTTTTCCCTCATACATTGTCTTAGTTTCGTCGACTTTGAGTTCTAATCAATGCTTTGTGGACACGTCAGTATTTGCTTGTTGGTTTTGTTTCGTGTTTATTTTATTCCTGTTTTTCTTACAAATAACAATTTTATTCCCCCATTACATGTATTAGAAGAATTCCGGTGTTGTGGAGCCCCAGGGTCAGCTTCTTTACAAAGCTACAATTCTTTACAAAGGTATTTGAGTGCTATTACATTTAAAGTACTTAACAATGAATTGTAAACGCCACTATTGGCCTATTATATAGAAAATAAATAATAAGAGATCAGCTCATTTTCTTCACAAATCAAAATTGCTATCACCTTTGAATACTCCCTACCAGATTTGGTTTTAATAATGGTCCCCAATAACTCATTTGGCCCTACGGCAATTCATCGATGTATTTTCTTTTTTACCCATTTGAGTTATTTTTATGGAAAAAACAACGCGTTTATTCATTAACCATATTTCAATGAAGTAACATTTATATGCAAGACAATCGTTATAATTTTGAATAATGGGGTGCACGGAGAAGGCGACTTATGGAGCCATTTTTTGAAAATATTACTTTGTTACTCTTCAGTGTATTATACGTGTCTTGCTTAAGTATATGTTGAAGTATATCGTCATTATCGGTACCCTGCCAGCCGGTCGTGGTTGCAACCGAAGTTTTAGTTGGAGTTTAATGGTAAACTTGACAAACAGGTTTGGCGCGTAATGTATGGTGAGCACCTACTTTAGTTCGCCGCATTTACAAGGTCTTAAAATGACGATTAATGACTACGTGCCTCAAAGTACGCTAACTGTCTTATCGGGTTTATTGATCAATGTTTATATATTGATTTATCATGATAACACGACTATTGCAGGGAAATTGAAAACGAGCAACAAGTAAAATAGTAAGCCAATAAACATCAATTCAACGATGTCAATTGGTGTTTGAAATATAAGGTTATATAATGTTGAAGGTATTTTACATATACATTGTATGTAAGATAAATAATATCAGTTAGGTATTTTTGGCAATACTGACTCAATATCTATTCATGAAAGGAAGATAAGATCATGCGTCCATCATGTCATGTTATGTAAACACAGCTATGTAACAGTAACTTAATATCATTGCATGACCTTTTTATACAGGAACATCTAGCTTGTTTAGGACAAATTTGAAGTAATATGTTATAGACATATTTGTTCAAAATATGAGCCTAGAAACCAGATAAATAAGGCTAATAATAATCAATTTATCGTAACATACAAGTACACGTGACATGTTTATCTTCGGATATTTTTCAGTTACACAGCCAATTGTTAATCGCTATCTTTTCTGAACTACAACATGCCTTCCTCTAATCTCCATCATCTCCAAAATTATATTACACAAATGTAAATATGCAACACAAATTGACTTAGGATTACCGAACAATCCTTTTGACAGTCTAAGCTGTGGATTACGATATCTTCAGATGGAATGAAATGACCTGATAAATAATTTTGTATTAGTGTTGCTGTTCGATTTTTCTTTAACATCGCATGACATTTTGAGTATAGGATTAAAGTTATATTTGGTAATGTGGTAATAGATGATTAGGTGCTACAGCCAAAAAGGTGGTACCAGAATGCATTTTGTGTCAAAAAGGCATTTTAAGTCTATAATAAATTATTATTACTCCCCGCAACGAAGTTACGGGATATACTGGAATCACTCTTTCTGTCTGTCTGTCGTCCGCAGTAACTAGTCTGGAAATCTCCATCTTAACTAACCGACAGCTTTAATTGAGACTTCACTTGAATACTCAGGTTATTTTGTTGTTGTGCACCGTTATTTAAATTTTAGATTACTACACGGTTTAGGAGAGTTACGGGCCTTTATGCGAAATAACTTGTCTGGTAAACTCCATCTTAACTAAGAGGAGGATTTATTTAAACTTCACTTGAATGATCGGTATATTATTTAGCTGTACACCGACATTTTAATTTCAGATGTCAACACTTTTAAAGGGAGTTACGGTCCATCTTCCAAAAAACCTTGTCCGGAAATCCGAAAGTCAAGGTCACTAAATGCTGTATAAACTACCAGCATCTGCGAGGGTATTAGTTATTCTCCGGATGACAGTTCTAGTTGCATATTGTTCACAGTAGCAACTTGGATGACCTTTAAATATTGATATACGGCGCATATCTAAGATATAAGTATTGACATGAGGATATAAATGTTATCTAATTATTGACATGAGGATATGTTATATCTAATTATTGACATGAGGATATATTATATATAATTATTGACATGAGGATATATTATATATAACTATTGACATAAGGATATATTAGATCCAAGTAAGATGAATAAATACAATTATTCTTTTATACATTTTTTTCAATTTTCCTGTTGGTCACGTTTAGGTCGAAACATGGACAGGTGAACAATACCGCTATTTAGTGACATTTTCAAGATTTAATTCATGTTTGCTATTTCTTGATTAATTGATAGTTTTCCATTATTTATGAAATGATCAAAAGCGTTAAAAACACGAAAATCAGTCAAAAGGCCAGTTGATATAAAACATCCTAATATTCTGTAAAAACCATGACGTCATTTGAATGTTTAAATATCAACCATGTCTCTTTCCATTATTTACGAAACGAACAAAAGCGTTAAAAAACATGAAATACAGTCAAAAGGCCAGTATTTACACCATGACGTAATTTGAATGTTTTACTATCAACAATGTTTCTTTCATATAAATCTATTCATGATAAATAAGAATTTGGGCGCAACATCAATTTCCATGCGTATATCTGTGGTAATTAATATGGTCGGGTGGTGCAGTGCAGTGGATAGCGCACTTGCCTTTCACCAAGGCGACCGGGGTTCGATTCCCCGATCGGACGTGAAAAAGTTGGGATCACCTGCCCGACCACGTTGATTTTCTCCGGTTTCCTCCCACACTAAGACCCCCCACGCGCTAACATCCGGGCCAACAAGACTGATTCATATAAGTTGAAATAACTTGTTTCATTATTGTTGTTAAATAAATAAAGTTTTTATTTATATTGTGGTAAATAAATGAGTGCATATCTTTGGCTGCTATATAGATCTATGTCTTAGTCAATAATGATAGATAATTGGACAAACCCCGAGTATCCCAGCATACGACAGGCCACAGCGGCATCTTCATCATCCCAACCATCATAACACAGTGGATACCAGTCTATTCCATTGGATAATTCAATTGTTCCTTCGTGTGGTTTTATTCCATGTAGGTAGATGTAAATATTCTGACCTGCCGATTATAAATATAAATTAACTTGTAAACCTTGTGTTTAGTAAACATCCTTGCGCATTTTCACATCGATCTGATAGTTAAGATACTGCAATAAATCAAGCTATGCGTCTTAGATCATTCATCCTCCTGCAAGTGTGTGCGAGTATTGAATGGGTGGTTGGTTATATTTTTTCCTAACGGACTCATTCCGGCAGAAGTACACCTGCGGCTACCAACTGCATGTGTCGTACGAGGCGACTAGTGTACTCGCACACACTTGCAGAATTGGGGATTTGCTTTTGTGCCCTCTACTTGGAGACACATGACGACCATTGCAATGTTCGGGATCATCAATTTCCTTTTATTTCTAACTACCTTTTATTTTCTAGAGCCTTGCTTGGCAAAACATCACTTTTGGCTCTAATGTTGAGCGTTCGCCCAGATGAGGAAGGCAGTGCGTTCTGTTCCTAGGCCGAGACGTACCAAAGTCTATAAAATTGAAGTTATTCCCTGCCTAACGTTCAGTGTTTATGGTAATGGCAACAACTGGTTCACATGTTTTCAGTATAATGTGACCAGGTGAAATACTGTGCTGGGTGCCTTTCAATGAGATAGATTTATAATGCCGGCATCAGTTCTGCGCTATCACAAGGAGGCAAATACACCAATCATGCACGCATACACAACACACATAGAGACACGTCCTTAAATGACATCAGCTGTTGACATTACGTTAAACCCTGTTCAATCAACCAACCAACGTAGGCTGTGAAAATAGAAGGCCTATGAGGAACTCGGCAAGATGAACATGATGCAGTAACTGTAGTCATATCCTATGAAATATATGTACTGTGATATCAATGTAGAACACGTCGTTTTAAATGCTACGGGCAAAGTAGTAGATTTACGTTTAGTTTACTTTGCTTAATGATCCAGAGGGAACCTTACACAATTAATAACATTAAACTCTATGCTTTATATATCCAGTTCCAGACTCCAAGCAGTTAGATGCAGTGTGATGTCAAAATATACTCTTAAACCTTTATTACGAGACTACCCTAAGGAAGCCCAAAGGGTGTTCAATTAATGCCGGTTAAATCATCACTGTGATCACTACGCTTTGGAAACCTTGAAAGATATATTTTAACGGTAGTATTCTCATGAACATGTTTGCCTGTATAAAACAATTCTACGACACAATGAATAACTTACACAGTGGTTCCTGGTAGGTATTTGGACCATCGTTATGTTGTATAATTTGTTTGGAAGCTTCATTGGACGGGCCGTAGTGACCACCACATTTTCCGTTTTTTTCCAAGCGCAGAACACCACTGAAACATAACATGTCCAAAATGTTTATCAACTGTATTTGAGCAAACTTTTATAATAATATATGTGGGTACTTTTTTCTAACTGTCGTTGAAGGCACGATTTTTTATTTAATAAATATGGTCAATAATAATACTTTGTCAAAAGGAATTGAGTAACATATGTCATACCAAGAAATTAAAGAGGAAGACAAATTACGTGCATCTTTCAAGATAGAAAGAATCTGCTGATAGTTACTATGATAGACACAGCTATCTCTTTGAGTAGTAGCACGGTACGTAATAAAGACTTATTCTCGTTTTGAGATGCAGAAGTACTCTTCTAATTTTTGTGAATTTTAATATTATTATTAAGTGGTTTGACGCAAATTCCTTTCTATTTCAATTGTAGATAGGATAATTGAGATTTCAGCCTTTTTGACCTCTTGACTTACTGACTAGTCAGAGAATGACAAAACAGCAGTATGCTGCAAGGCAATTAATGTTTGCATACACTATATTTTACCTAATTCAAAGGTACAATCACACGTGTCTTATGTTACTTAATTAAACCGTAGCATCAACAGTGAGATGATCAGGCTGCTAACGACTTACCTATATGTCGAACAGTAAAGCCATTTCCCGACAACATAAAGAGAAGAACATGGAGAAACACCCATGAAGAGGGTTCGGTAGTTTCTAGTTGATATTCCATCCATACGCGAATCAGACCAGAAGATGTTATCATCTGAAAGGTAGTTTCAAATATTAGTATAAACTCGATGTTGTAGTTTCCTGCAATGTATATAGATTTAAGTAATGCTTACACACCCAGGATGTTTTGCGGTACTTTTGATTTCTTCGGAAAACAAGCTGAGGCGATATTCGTTCGAGGGTAAAGCGATTTTTTCTAAATGACTATATCCTTTGCTGTTATTTTTGTTGTTAAGATACATCAAACTGTTACTTTTGCCCAGCATATATCACATAAAACGACCAGTTGACAACCGTGTATACTTTTTGAAATACAAGAGGCCCAATGGTAAGTATTATAATAGTAACATATACAAATGGTCTAAATAAGGTCATTGGGTATCCATAATCATCTTAGGTCTTCTATTATTGAAATTGTGTTTGCAGATATTGAAATATTTTGGACACCTGCAGGGATTGCATTGAAACACAACCCATTGCATTCTCACTTGGCCAATCGTTGTACAATAAAGCCAAAAACGAGGTACTCCCAAACAAGGCGCTAGGGAAAAGGTAATTACAAATAGAGAAACAATTTAAAGATCCCAAATATTGCAATTAGGGCAGCTGATTAATTTTGTCCCCTTTGTCTCGCCAAGCAGTGGACACAAACGTTGTTTTCTCATTCTGAGTGGGTTCTAGCCGTACTCGCCTCTTACGAGTATGCAGTGGATAACAGTAGGTGTAATGGTTTCTCAACTCCCGACCAGCAGGTTCACCGTCATGCATAGCATCACAATTGTCTTACCTAGCGACAAATACGATAACTCTAACGGTTTTGAGAACATTAAATCACAAAAAACAAGCTATTATCACAAAAGACTAATCAGCAAACACAATGATCTCAAACAAGGGCACGTGGCAGTCTTAAATGACAACTATCATGTGAACGATCTGTGTCGAATGGCATTGAAATGCGGCCTCATCACCTGTAGGCACCGTCTTGATAAAATAACTTAAGTTAAGCTGTTTCGTAGACATGACACCCTAAGAAACTATTAACACTAGTTTATACAATTTGTATGACACTGCAAAATCAAACTGTAGAAACCAATCTTGCTAGATAATTCAAGCAGCTTAGAAGGACTGTCACCCTAATAAAATAGTAGCCATTTTCTTTACTTTCATTCAATAGAGCGCAGGCCTCCTAGTGAAGGCATTTAAAAAGACAATTACCTCTGTTACATTGGCACCCACGTAGGGACCTTGACAATACTGACACATACACTTGGCGAGACGAATACACTTGGTGAAACTTTACAAGAATCGTTATGACGTTTTGAAAACATTACACAAGTTCTTTCATGGAGGGAGAGTACATATATTTCACCCTAGTAAAATACTAGCTGCTCCCTAAGAGGAGTAAAGCAGAGGTTCGGGTTCGGCTCCTAGCTGTGGCAATGACAAAATAATGACCACTGTTACAGAACAAACCTGAGATGGCAATGTTAGATACAGCACCGTTCCATGATATACTCCCCAGATCACCTATTGATAATCCATTGTAAAGGGCTCGTTCTATGCTCTTTGAAAGAAGGTTCACCCAATATAGTTCCCTGCAAACAACAATAATCGTAAATATCAACATGAATATTCTTTCCTGATTATCTTTTAAACTATTGTTGTATTGGTAACTTCGACAACAATACTTTTCTTGGTTGGGGGTTTGCATAGTATCCGCTGAAAAGACACAATTATAAAATTATCAGATCTTCAAAAGATGATATTTTACTTTCTTTGCTCTCCAAATTCCTACAGGTACTATTACCGTATCCCATATTGGAAATCCGTAATGGAGATCTTGTACAGAAACTTTAACCTCGCAATGTCATTTAATTTGCCACATGACATGTTATTTTATTTATATTGAAAACTATATGTAAAATTATAATTATTTGTTACTCTTCCAAATTTTCACAAGGGCCATTGGTATTATAAATAAGGGGAACAAACATATAAAAAGGTGATAGCAAATTTGAACTGTCAAAATGGCTTTCAGGAGGCCATCTTAGTTTTTCATCAGTCAAAATATCATTATTTATAACAAGGGGCCAAGGGGAATGCTCATGTAGAATTTGAAAAAAATATAAAATCAACGTGTTTATTTTAATAGAAAAGTATCAAGGAGGTAAATAAAGTCAAATTATGATGTATTGAAAATGTATACGAGTGAGCGTGCTGATTAGAATACATCTTAAATGATAGTGTAATTTACTGTTGCCAACATTTTAAAAATAAAAAAAATCCAAAAAGAAATGCATACTATAAATCTCTCTAGTACTTTCTGAGAAATAGCACTACTAAGATTTTAACTCAAAATTAAAAATGGATGCCTGTTACTACAGAGGTTTTCTACATGAAATCTTATGTAAAATTAGAGAACGATCACTCCAGTACTTTCTGAGAAATAACACTAACAAACTTTAGCTATCAAAATTCAGGATGGCCACTATTTGGCCATCTTATTTTCTGATCAGTGTCACAATTCGATATGCTATGCATAACAAGGGACCATGGGAAAACTTCCTGTGAAATTTGGTAAAGCTTCCTTGTGTATTTATTGAGAAATAGCGCTAACAAGTATTGTTTCAGGACGGTTTGGTTTAATTTGGTTTAACGTCCTATTAACAGCTTAGGTCTTTAAAGACGAGCCGCCATGTGTGTTGAGTCCCTGCAGGTAGGGCGCAAGAATTGTACCTGCTGTCCCCATTGCATGATCGTATGAGGCGACTAAATTTGGGATCTTATCTTTTCTCTTCTTTCTAAACAACTTTTTCCTTCCTAATGTCTCCCTTGACAATGCCTCACTTTTGGCCTTTGGTTGAGCGTTCGCCCCTGTGAGGAAGGCTTTGGGTTCTGTCCCC
>JAUMHH010036580.1:0-10145 GCA_032359455.1 Chlamys rubida
ATTTGGGAATGTTGATGAATTTTAACGGAAAGTTCAATGTTACCCAGAAACATATTGCTAACCAGGGAAGAAAAGCTATATTTGCAATTAATAGTAAATTGAAGAAACATAATTTTAATATTAGTACAAAATGTTCAGTGTTTGATACATTGAACACCCTAACGGAAGACATTCTATTTATCTGTCACCCAAATTTCATTCATATCGACTGTATACTGCATCTGGTAACAGTTCAATGCTTAAATTTTTACATTTCCGTTTTACAGTCATTAGATAAACCTTCCAATCAAAAATATTGTTAGAACGTATTACTGAACTATAACGCGTGCGTGTTTTTCAGTCGGAAACTGTTCGGACGTTTTTCTACAAATGTTTGAGTAGTCGGGGACCAATCATGGCGCCCTCTTCCTGCCCTCCCTGCCCTCACTCTGGGGACATTTGGAAACCCATCCATCTAAGACCAGTTTCTGTATTCTTCATTGTCTGATACATGAGTCTACCCGAAATAAAGGCTGCTATAGTGTCCCTATCGTTAGTACGGCCCGAGCATCACCAATCGTAAAGTGCCCGCGGATTAACATTGAAGTAAACAGATCCGATAAGACGAGATACACCTCCGCGAGCTTTATCGTTGATCCCATTTAACGTCTAGTAAATGGGGAAAACACTTAATCATGTTTTTAATTTTGGGCCGTTTCAAGTTTTAATGAGAATCTCAGCGTTTCGGTATATGTCAAATACATTGATTACAAACATAAGTTTATCAGATATGGTTTTGTCGATTACGTACAGGTCAAGTGAGTCTATGCTTCGTAAATGTAGAAGCACTATAAACTCAAAAAATTGTCAGCTTCACTGGTTTACAATTAAACATGTACGTCTGACTCTATTCTGACTATCGCATGGAGAACATGGAGCAGGAACAGTTCCTGTGATAAAATGTTTCGGTTGTCGTCTGTCTCAATAATTATCACAAGTGTATAGTGCGTTTATGATCAAGACAGGAAAGGTACACACACAGAAGCTAACTATGTGTACTACAGTCAACATATATGTACATCGTTTCTGTTTTATTATATTTGCTATATTAATGGTATAAAAAAAGAACAATATAAATCCTTTCCGCTGCTATGGTAAATATATATAAAACAAAATCGCGAAAATGAGACCCCGCGAAATCAAAGCGCTTCAAACATATGTTGGCGACAGGCTACGACATGGTAAAGTGATGTAATAATTCCGTCCTTAACGTCGTTTTGTCCATCGTTTTCTTAGATTTGAGTTTCTAGAAGTACAATGAACATAATCCAACCAATCAAAATATATATCCTGCAAGTTATACATATAAAGAACAATTGCAGGTATGTGATAGAATAAATACCACACATACAACGCTCATTTATTTACCACAGGCGCCTAGGTTTCACTTCTACAATACCTGTACCGGTCGGTACACGCTCGCGCCACAGACGCCTGTGTTTCACTTATACAATTGGTACACGCTCGCACCACAGACGCCTGTATTTCACCTACATGTATATACAATACCTGTACCGGTCGGTACACGCTCGCGCCAATTACGCCTGTATTTCACCTATATAAAATACCTGTACCGGTTGGTACACGCTCGCGCCACAGACGCCAGTATTTCACCTACATGTACATGTATATACAATATCTGTACCGGTCGGTACACGGCTAGCGCCAATTACGCCTGTATTTCACCTATATAAAATACCTGTACCGGTTGGTACACGCTAGCGCCACAGACGCCAGTATTTCACCTACATGTATATACAATATATGTACCGGTTGGTACACGTTAGCGCCACAGACGCCTGTATTTCACCTACATGTACATGTACTGCTTGGTACTCACTGGTAACACAGACACCTGTATTCCAGCTATACACAATACCTGTACCGGTATGTAACACAGGGTACAGGGTACACACTGATTTCTCCAGACGTCTGTCTGCTCCAAATAGGAAATCTGGATTAAATTTTACATTTTATAAAAATATCATTACGCAGCAACACAGCGGAGGTCTAATGCAAGGCTACCAGAACAGATCATGAAGTACAGCAAGTGTCTGGTGAACCTAGTGTCTGAGCCATTCGGTTAGACATATCAATACGTTATTTAAATGTACATATATCCTTGAAAATCATTTTCATATGCTGCTGCAGCAAAACTTTTTATTGATACACGGTAAGAAGTGCAAAATGACGGAAAATTATATTACAGAGTGGTCTTGCCAAGTTACAAATCTTATTCAATTGACTTAATGTTCATTTCAAAACATAAGTATTACGTTTAGGGAATTACACAGCATGAACAAAATCTGGGCATTATCCGATAAAAATAAAAAGAGCATTATTCAGTGGAAGCAATTGAAGATTAATTAGAAGAAAACGCATAGCGTTGTGTACGCCTTCTTACCGTGCATCACAGGGATTAGATTAAGTGACACGTATACGTATCATTGGATGAAATTGATAACTCTAACGAAAGCGTCAAGAGCGATATGTCTGTAGTCAGTTTTAACAATTTTGCTATGTGGCTTATATAAGCGCTTGATTTGCTTTAAATTTATTTCGTTTCTGCATTCAATTGTTGAAGTTGTGTATATAATCTTACCTTACACATTACACATGTGATTTGTGTAAAACTTAATAACAATGTAAAAACTATGCTGCTTTACATATTATACCTATTATTTGTGGTAAAAGTAAGGTTATATGCTACCTAACATATTATATACCTGTGACTTTTTGCTAGGGTTACTGTAAGGTTGTATGCTACCTAACATATCATACCTGTGACTTTTTGCTAGGGTTACTGTAAGGTTGTATGCTACCTAACACATTATACCTGTGACTGTTTGCTAGGGTTACTGTAAGGTTATATGCTACCTAACACATTATACCTGTGACTGTTTGCTAGGGTTACTGTAAGGTTATATACTACCTAACATATTATACCTGTGACTGTTTGCTAGGGTTACTGTAAGGCTGTATGCTACTGTACAAACTACATGTATACTGTACCTGTGATTTACGTTAGAACAAAATGTTGTATGCTTCCCTATACATTACCCATGTGATTTATATAAAAGTATGTACAAATATGCTACCTAATACACGGCACAGGGTATAATGTTATCTTACACATTTTACTCCGGAACAACATTCGAGTTAAGGATGTATGCTAGCTACCTTCAAAATTTGGCGATTGTGGAAGAGTTGTCTTCCTTAATACCATTTGGAAAAAACTGTCCCAGAAAGGAAACACCTGTCACAGTAAGGTAGTATAGTGAGCATTGCTTTAAGTTTGAGCATTGGAATCCGACAGGATTCGAAACACATGTTACCTCCAAGGATCCTCTGTCTAAAAAGTAATCTGTCATTTTCATAATTATTGATATTTCGACCATCACACCAGGTATTACTTGATATAACCACATCCGGTACCACATGATGTTATCTCACGTGGTGCCACGTGACTCCATTACACCTAGTACCACGCGATCCCATCTTACCAAGTACATGTACCATGTGTTTCCATCACACCTGGTACCACGTAATCCCATCACACCTGTTACCACGTGATTCAATTGCATCTAGTTCCACGTGATTCCATCAGACCTAGTACCACGTGTCTCTATCACACCTAGTATCACGTGTCTCTATCACACTTATAGTACCACGTCATTCCATCACACCTGGTACATGTACCTCGTAATCCCTACACATGTGGTGCCGTATGATCCCGAGACTTCCGGTACCACAGTACGTGGTCCCGTCACTGAACTTAATTCCATAATTATGCAGTTTATACTTTTCTATGGTTCATGAACGTTAGTCTTAGATGTTAGAGATATACGTACTGATTCCTCGTAAATCCTACAGATTGGCGATAATCACGACCCACGTGATGGTGGCTTAAGATATATTCTTGAAAATCTAATCATCAAATATCTCACTGTATAAGAAGTTTACTGCTTGGAAGTGTGTAAGTTTTATTTTGATAGAAAAAACACAATTTTATTAAGCTTGTTTCGATTTTTTATAATATTCCAAATGTTAGGTTTCAGTGTTTGACCCCCTATTATTGCCCATTGTGAGTCAATCTCCTCAACCACGCCCGAGCATGTTAACCTTTAACAAGGTTTTGATGACAGCGTCGTCATTATTGTTTTTTTCAAATTGCGTATATAAACAACCCATCCTTGTCAAAATTTGAAATATGACTTTTGGCATTTTGCGCCATGTGCATATATAACCCAGATGCATGGCATGTTGCGGTTTTTGCACAGCGATATTAAAACAACTGGTGGGTGGCCCTTATCGACCGTCCGCCGTTGTATACATATCAATTTCATGTAATATTTAAATGAATCAAATTTGTTTATATACTATTAAATATCTATGGAGTGTTTATGGCGTAATCGGGAGTGTGATATGACTGGGTACACGTGCATTGACACGGTAGGGGGCACATGGAAAAGCTTAAATTATCAAAAATCTTTCCTTTTTTGTAAAATAGACAGATTCGTATCTATGTCATGGCGGTCAAAGATCAGTATCTACATGTATAACACTGAGGTCAAAGGTCAGTAATAAAACAACGGCCTTGTTCTAGCTGATAGGTGTTCTTGACCTTGCGCGCGTGATATACACATGGGTGAATATATTACCACACGCATTTTACATGCACGTGCATTATGCAGATAAGTCAATATCTCAGATGCAATATATAATGGCAACTACAATGTGTGTAGGAGTTAGTTTTTCAGTCAACTATTCAGGAGTAAAGAGACGGTGGATCACAAGAAGAGCTATACAAATTAATGAATTTATAATAAAATATACGAGCTATACAAATTAATTAGTTTATAATAAAATATACATTACATACAAAATGGTACAAACTTGTGTTTGGCTGAGATGGCGTGCATACACTCTAATTATTTGTATGTCGTCCATAATTGTACTGCCTAGAAAATTAATAAGAAACACAAAATGTACATGTATAAGTCCATTATCTGTATCTTCAACACTCAGTCTGCCCCCCTACATATTTACCTATACATATTTACCATAGTATGGCATTGCCACTATATAACCCTACCAAATTCAGTTGGCATTCATATAGGCTATGAATGCCATGGACCGATTGTTGACGTCATGATTGTTTCGTTGGATACCACTGACCCTCCCTGGGCGATGGCTGTTCTATTCATTGAGCAGAATACACGATACATACATTATTTAAACTAAATGCTGAATAATAGTAAATGTAATTGAATTTTCTACGAGATGAATAGATTCCAAAAATGGTAAATATAAGTATTGAACTGCTTTCAGTTAGCATCCATAGGCAACATGAATTCCAACTTGACAAAGGCAATTCCAACATGAAGCGCTAGCGCGCTTCATTGAATTTGCCTTTGTCCAGTTGATGAATGCCAACTGAAAGCAGTTCAATGCTTCAATATGAAACAGACACAACGTGTTTAGTAGACGTCAAGGGTACGTTATTGGTGTACACACTGGCTACGTTACCGTGACACAATTTACTTTTATTATATCTCATATCATGAAACATATTTAATTATTCGTGCGACCTTGTAAAACAACAATGTTGTATATTAGATACTGGGAATATCCCTTTTATAACACAGTGATGCTCTATTTTTGTGTAAGAAATGCACATGTACCAATATCAAACACGTGACATGTTTCCACGTGTAAATTGATTCATGCCGACACAACAACAACGTGCTCTTTATCAATAGGATTATACAAAGTCTCCCTAATTAGCTCCCTAATACTGTCAGTAGGTTTATGCTGGTCTGACTTGAACTATAAATATATCATACTTATCTGCTTAAACCTAAAATAATGTGTTCTAATTCGGTAATGATTTTAATGATTTTAATTCTTTTTCCTATACTAGCAAATAACAGACTGCCACTAACCACACATGTACTGCAGTAGCGATATGCACACTAAATTAACAACGGCCGACTGCAATAGTGAAACCTATGTTTTACACTGTACTATCGACTACACAACAGATACATTCAGTAAAATAGCGATACGTGCATGCAATTAAAAAGGCACTGATGAAATTTTGACACAAAACGGTAAAGAAGTGTTATTAAATCAAATTTTAATCATGTTATTTAGCTAAAATTGTTTAAAATAAGCTTTAATTTAAATCTTGATGCGCTTTTTTCAGGAAAGTGTTTAAAAAGCGGAAACACTTTTTATTAATCAGAACAACATTTAGGTACAACCAATTTTAAAACCAAGTACAGAAACTCATTGTTGTATATCTATTTCTAATTACCCTGCAATTCTGGCAGTGTTTCTGATACAGCATAATGAATTTACATGCATGCTGACTAAATTTAAATTTGACCGCTCTTAAGCAGCAGTCGAGAGATGGCGTTCATCGTGCGCGTACCGTTCACCACGCAAACATCAAGGACATTCATGAACGTCCCTGTTCTTGATATTAGACTTAAATTACACTAAAATGTACATGGCATTTTGGGATTGTCCTCGAGGGTGCCGCTTGTAAGGCCAGAGAGTGCTACTCGCATCATTAGGTTTTGTGATGTTTCTACTCTTGTCAAAAAATAACGTCAGTCTCAAACGCCGAACCTCAGAGGGAGGGACTTCCAAAACGGCGAGCGGTACAAAGGCTTGTACGGTGCCACTGTGGTTGTTGGAAATTTGCAATGTACGCATCTCACTAATTTGTACTTAAAAGTGGCCAATTTGTCCGTTTTATCTCCGTCAGTGGGCAGAGAACGGATGTCATTATAACTACACAACCTATGGTCCTCGGCTTTTGATACAGGTTTCAAGACAACTTTTGGTCTATTTTAGATCACCGACCTTTATTTGTACGAGTCCGCCGTTTTGTAGCGTTAAGGGAAGCAAAAACATGAAGGATGGTCCTATGTACCGAAATCTGTACTCGGAATGAAAGAGTTGCGAGTAGTTTTGGTACTAGTATCTATTACTCCAATGATCTATATCTGAACCCATTAATAAGATGTTTTTGTAAACCATGCATACATTTTCCTTTTGAGTCTTAGAGTATTCATGTTGAACCACAAATATTCAAACGTGATTGAAATATATAAATTGCTTGTCCCCAAGACAAGAGGAATTATTATAACCTCTAAACTTGTTTTCCCATTCCTCTGAAATCATACTGTAATTAGCGCGCTTTTCTGAATTAGCCCTTGTCCAGTTGGCATTCATATTACCTATGAATGCCAACTAAAACCAGTGCAATGCTTAAATATCTACACATTTGACGATTAAAGTCGTTTCCATGCAATTTTGGAACGCGACGTATCAATTAATATTACCGATATATACAAATAGATAACCATGTAAATCTGCCTGAAATATGGTAATATATACTAAAATCCTTAATGTATTATAGCAATCGATTGCGATCCCACAACTGTAACAGAATTTTAACCTATATGATGATTAACAGAATATAAACTTACAGCCGCTCATGTGATGTGTAAGTAATTTTTTTCTCGTTCATTTAATATATATATAGATATTGGAAAAATCCAGATTCGATCCCTATTATTAATATCAGCTATTAACAAAATAAAAACCTATATGATATTCACAAAAAATAAACCTATATGATATTCACAAAACACAAACCTATATGATATTTTTAACAAAATATTAACCGATAAGATATTAACAGAATATGAACCTATGATATTAACATATTATTACCCTAAATAATAACTTGTATAACCGGCATCCATGTACCTGTATTTACTTCAATTTTTATTTCATTCCGAATAACTGATAACTTCATGAAAGATATATATAAAACAAAATATAGGCAGTACTTTTAGATAAACATGACAGTCGAACATCGCAACAAAACTGAAAACACTGTTGAAGAGTTCGTCAAACCTGTGACGTAGTGAAGTTTAGCGGGGTCAGTTCTGTCAGCCAATCCAATCAGCAGACACCGATTGGCTGAAGCTTCCGTCCAGACTACCATTTCTAGTCCAATGAAACTCACTCTCTGTTGGTATCCAAGGCTTGGCCAGGACCATGGCGGCGCCAGGCGACCATTACCGAGAACGTTTATTAGGGTGTGTTGATCACCTCGTTGTCGAAACAATAAACGTTAAACGGGTTCACCATAGCTTGGGACAATTCCAAAATAAACCCCGGCCTCTCTGGCAAAGGTAAAACGATAATTATAAATAGGGTTTAATAGCTATCTTGTTGTGTAACAGCACAGATGTTGTAAATTTCATGACAAAAATATAAGACTCTTACATTTCTTTTTGTTTGTTTTTGATTTTTGTTTTTCTTAGTCTGAGTTAGCTTCTCCTATGCCCCTTGCCAAGTCTGTTAAGACCGGACGCTTTCTAGTCAGACGTGTCACTACTGTTATGACGTAACGCTTAATGAACAGCCCGAGATGAAACTATACCTTAATGATATCAACCTAATTTACTCTGGAAGCACAGCGGTAGCGACTAATCAGTCTTTTACCGTTATTCTGCAGAAACTAAATTTGCTGGTTGGCAATACCCAGAGGAATCGGAAATAAACCTGAAAATCTCTTCAGCCGCCAAGTTTATAGAAAAAAAAATTAACTTTACGTCGGCGTAATTATAAATTAACAATGGTACAATGCTGCTTCAGACGTCACGGTAGTAAATACACGTGTATGTGTACATGCTATTATTATACGCACGTGAGTCTTGTGTTGCACATCGCCAAGCATGTAGAAGCACCAGCCAACAGTTTTTTTCATTCGTAAGAACAATGCACAATAACTTGTTTGTACACAGTTCTGATGTGTCGTAGACAATCATTATCTAACTAGGCATTTGGCATCGTTAATACCGTGCTGTACCTAGGATTTTTTTTATAATAAAGAAGGTACATGTTTGAATGCTACGTATCTTGAATATAAAGGAACACTTTTGCCCTGTGTTATACGTGTGTGTCGTCCTTTATTACTCCTACCCCTCTTCTTTATCCCCCTCCTTTTCTGAAACTTTATTTATCGCTACATGTCCTTCCCTTTTCATTTCTCGTATGTATACCCATTACCCTCTCCTAAATTCGTTCGTAAACAGACCCTTTCCCTCGGCTCATTAATACACTCCCGCTCGTAAACAGACCCTTTCCCTCGGCTTATTAATACACTCCCGTTCGTAAACAGACCCTTTCCCTCAGCTCATTAATACACTCCCGTTCGTAAACAGACCATTTCCCTCGGCTCATTAATACACTCCAGTTTGTAAACAGTCCCTTACCCTCTTCTCATTAATACACTACAGTTTGGTCGCAACGCCCCTTTCCTGCTTATTAATACTCTACCATTCGTAAACAGACCCTTTCCCTCGGCTCATTAGTACAGTACAGTTCGCCCACAGCGCCCTTTTTCTGCTCATTAATACACTCCCGTTTGTAAACCGACCCTTTCCCTCTGCTAATTAATAAACTACAGTTTGCCCACAACGCCCCTTTCCTGCTCATTAATACACTAACGTTCGTAAACAGACCCTTTCCCTCGGCTCATTAATACACTCCCGTTTGTAAACAGACCTGTTCCCTCTTCTCATTAATACACTTCAGTTCGCCCACAGCGACCCTTTCCTGCTTATTAATACACTACCGTTCGTAAATAGACCATTTCCCTCGGCTCATTAATACACTTCAGTTCGCCCACAGCGCCCATTTTCTGCTCATTAATACACTCCCGTTTGTAAACAGACCTGTTCCCTCTTCTCATTAATACACTTCAGTTTGCCCACAGCGACCCTTTCCTGCTTATTAATACAATCCCGTTTGTAGACAGACCCTTTCCCTCGGCTCATTAATACATTCCCATTTGTAAACAGTCCCTTTCCCTCGGTTCATTAATACACTCCCGTTCGTAAACAGACCCTTTCACTCGGCTCATTAATACATTCCCATTTGTAAACAGTCCCTTTCCCTCGGTTCATTAATACACGCCCGTTCGTAAACAGACCCTTTCCTTCGGCTCATTAATACACTTCAGTTCGCCCACAGCGCCCATTTTCTGCTCATTAATACACTCCCGTTTGTAAACAGAC
>JAUMHH010036591.1:0-10145 GCA_032359455.1 Chlamys rubida
TGCCAGCAGAGCGACGGTAATGACTCACTTACCATACACAATGATAATGGAGAATGCCAGCAGAGCGACGGTGATGACTCACTTACCATACACAATGATAATGGAGAATGCCAGCAGAGCGACGGTAATGACTCACTTACCATACACAATGATAATGGAGAATGCCAGCAGAGCGACGGTGATGAAGCGGAGTCTGAGGACGGACTGGTCCATCAGTACAGTGTAATACATGCCCGCCTACAACAGACAACAGGCATTACATATAACAACTTAACTCATTCACCCCTACATATCCAAACTGGACTTGTCCAGTCTATGATTTGGTAAGGTTCAAATGTGGGGTGAATGGGTTAAAACAAATACATTTTATATTACAAACATAACACTGTAACAGTGTAATGCTAGGGTGAAACAACTTATCATATTTTTACCATTGTAATATAAGGTTTGACAGTGAAAACACAGTTGCTATTTTTCTACATTTATAAATAACACTTTTTTTTATTATTTATGATATGCTAATTACCTGGGTCATGTGGATGAAGCCGGCCCCCAGGGCTAGTACGATCATGATGAATGAGATGACAAAGTTGACGAGGATTTTGTGAGACGATAAACGCGAAGATCGTGAAAACAAACTGTCACAGATGTTGTCAACGATAGTCAGCATACCCACAGACTGTAAAATTAAACAGCAATATTCTCAAGCAATTCAATTCTTTCGTCAATTCAAATATTCAATCAATTCAAATAATGCATCAACTTAACTAAATTCTTCCATTTCAATTTCTTAGCTCAATTCTGCAAATTCAGCCATTAAATTCTGCTGAGTTTATGTATTATCCAGTTTTATGTCGCTAGTTCATTTATCTAAATCCAGCCATCTTTTGTGTATAGTTCAATATATAAGTGAAAATTACATTGTCATAATTTCTTCACTTGTTTTTTTAATTCATCATTTAATTATTGATTCAATTCTTTGCCAATTATGAATTCTTTACTTTGTTTATTCAAACATTCTAAAAATTCTTCATTCATCAATTCATTTGTTCATTCACTCATTGTTTCAGTACATTGTATAGTTATGACCACAACCAATGATTGTTGGATTCCTCCTAAATATATTAAGTGACTTACCAGGAACATGATTCCACTGAGGAAGAGAGACAGGAAGAAAAGCATGGCGTACTCCTTGGGGATGTTCAGTATGGAGAACGCTGCGGGCATGGCCTGAAATACCACCTTGATACCTGTAACACAAACATCCGCATCAGTAACAGAGGTCACGACCTTTACCTCTTATATCACAAACACATGTCAGTCACAAAGGTCATGACCTTTATCTCTATATCACAAACACATGTCAGTCACAGACGTCATGACCTTTACCTCTCTATATCACAAACACATGTCAGTCACAGAGGTCACAACCTTTACCTCTATATATCACAAACACATGTCAGTCACGGAGGTCATGACCTTTACCTCTATATCACAAACACATGTGAGTCACAGACGTCATGACCTTTACCTCTATATCACAAACATCCGCATCAGTAACAGAGGTCACAACCTTTACCTCTTATATCACAAACACATGTCAGTCACGGAGGTCATGACCTTTACCTCTATATATCACAAACACATGTGACTCACAGAGGTCATGACCTTTACCTCTATATATCACAAACACATGTCAGTCACAGAGGTCATGACCTTTACCTCTATATATCACAAACACATGTGAGTCACAGACGTCATGACCTTTACCTCTATATCACAAACACATGTCAGTCACAGAGGTCATGACCTTATTACCTATAGCACAAATGCATGTCAGTCACTGAGGTCATGACCTTCATACCTATATCACAAACACACATCAGTCATAGAGGTCACGACCTTCACATCTATATCACAAACACACATGTAAGTAAAAGAGGTCATGACCGTCACATCTATATCACAAAAACACATCTGTCATAGAGGTCACAACCTTCATACCTATAGCACAGACACACAACCCAGTCCTAGGGGTCACGACCTTCATACATATATATCACAAACACACATCAGTCATAGAGGTCACGACCTTCACATCAATATCACAAACACATCAGTCAGAGAGGTCATGACCTTTACATCAATATCACAAACACACATCAGTCAGAGAGGTCATGACCTTTACATCAATATCACAAACACATCAGTCAGAGAGGTCATGACCTTCACATCAATATCACAAACACTCATCTGTCAGAGAGGTCATGACCTTCACATCAATATCACAAACACTCATCTGTCAAGAGAGTTATGATCTTCATATCAATAAAACACTATCAATAAAACACTATAAATTACTATAAATGTAAGAAATTTTAAAGGCTCCTTAATTATTTCATAAATCTCATATAAAATAGAAACTCATGAAAGATCATATATTTGTAAATTCAACAAAACAAGACCAACAGAAATGTTGTACCATATTCAGAATGTTCATCATCCCTCGGAGATGGGCTAGTAGAACCACATATATTTTCATTTTAAACATTGAACATTTCCTTTGTTACGACATAAGTCTACTACATGTAGCCCTCAGTATGGGACTAGTGAAATTGTATATCCCTGACATTATTTTAACCCTGTAATTATGTCTGTCATTATATATGCTCTGTACATGTGTTTCCAGCAAAGCAAATAAGACAGGATTTGTAACAATCGCTTCTTTGTTAAAGGCAGATTGTACTTCTTTTTTCATCAACTTCTTTATTCTCATGAATAGTGTGAATTCCTCCATGCTGTTATTTGTAAATGCTTAGCTTCGCATGATATATATATATATATTTTAGTGATAGCTGTGTTAGTTGCCCATACAAACATAATATAATAGGTAAAATAAGAGTAATCATTTTAAAAATGCACATAATCAATACTTTTCCATATAATTTTTTCAAGCAAATTTAACTTTCACTTTAAATCCTTTTACCACTGTAGATCATAATTAACTCATCCAGATCAATGCATGGCAGAGTCTACTAAAATTATATAGTGGTGAAAGGGTTAAAATTCTAAGAATTGCATTAAAATATAGACAAACATTAAAAACTGAGCTTTAGCTGCGTAATTTATACATTGTATATGACACTTATAAACCCTGAAGGTAGAAAAGATAGGTATTATAGATACTATATCATCACGTCTGATACTAAGGAGAAATCATAGAAACCACAAAAATTATCACACAGCGCATACAAAATAAATAAAAACAAATATCAGCAAAAAACCGCCATTCACATTTCAAACAATGGGAATCCTGTTCATATAACAGAGGCTATGCATGCATAACAGCCTCTAAACAACACCTTATAAAGTGGAATAAAACAATACAAATAACCCCTTCTCTTAAAAGGAAATGAATGCCATATACAAAATCTTTGGGAGTGGGTTTAGTGGCGGGTGGAATTGAATCTAAACTTGAACAAATATATGGGCTGCTTTCAACATCAATTAAGGTTATTTGCTGCCTTAAACATTATAGCTGGATTTTTCTTGAATTTTCTTCGATATATTCTCCCTAACACATTATACCTGTGGGTTGTTTAGAGTTATCTCCCTTACATATGCCTATGATTTGTCACAAAGATATATCTCTTACACATTAAGCCTGCCATTGCTTCTGAGTTATTATATGTTACACATACTTGAGAATTGTCATTGAGTTATCTCCCTTACACATACTTGAGAATTATCAATGAGTTGTCTTCCTTACACATACTTGAGAATCATCAATGAGTTATCTCCCTTTCACATACTTAAGAGTTATCAATGAGTTATCTCCCATACACATACTTGAGACTTGCCTTTGAGTTATCTTCCTTTGAGTCTCCCATACACATTATGTTGTATATCATATTAAAAAAACAAAATAATGTAATTCTAAGCAAAATTTGCACAAAACCACCAGAAAGGCCAGACATGAAGGGATGACAGCTAAAAACCGAATCAATTACATGGGCTTTAAAAAAATGAAATCCAAATTCTCCAATTCATGTCTCTTTTATTTGTTACCAACATACAAACTATACTCAAAGCACTTTTCATAATGATTTGTTTTAAAGTTAAATACATCCCATTACTTTTGTGTCCCCAAAAAATACAATCAAATTCTCCAATTCATGTCTGTTTTATTTGTTACCAACATACAAACTAGACTCAAAGCACTTTTTATAATGATTTGTTTTAAAGTTAAATACATCCCATTACTTTTGTGTCCCAAAAAAATACAATTTATAGTTTATAATATCATTTTTATACTTGTAGACGCAATACTGAATTACCGTGCTGGTGTGAGAACCCAAAACCTTGTCCAGAATACTAGACAACAGGGAAGGGAGTACCCATAACTTTGTCCAGTTGTCTGTTTTCAATCAAATTTCACAATAATTATACATTTAGAAATCTTTTAATTGATTTTAATTCATTGATTGCAAAATAAAAGTGACTTAGAGGGTATGATAGCTATAGGAGATCATGCATGTGACGTCTCCCTGTGTTTTACCTTGAAAACCTAAAACTTCTACAAAAGAATCAAGATGTCCTAAACAATAGCTGCAATATGAGAAATTACTAATTTTTTGAGAATATGCATATAAACACAAATAGAGTCCAAATTGATGAATAGTGTTCAAAACTTAAGAAAATTCACTATTCAGATTCTGGGAAAATATTTTTTAAAGACAAATCTCCCTTGAGAATACTCAATCTTTGTTCGAGTAGGAAAAAAATCTCCCCAGTATAAGTTATAAAGACATCACATGTATGATAGAGGTAATAAAGACTAAGGATGGTTTGGGTGGCACCAAACAGACCAAATACAAGCCAAGGGGAGATAACTTACAGGTATCTACAGTGCTCCCTGTGTGTGTGAGTGCAGAATCAAAATGAAAGATAAATCATCATTTTAATTACAATTCGATGTTGACAATAAAAACAAATAAGGCAATAGAACACGAGTTTAGCTTAACCACCACAGATGAACATAAGGACTTTCAGAAAATGTTTTACTTGCAAATGTATCATCAATGCTATCTTCTCACAGAATTATACGGAAAATTACGAATTTTGCTATTTTACCTTTTTTTTTTTACTTTTGACATATTTTTTGGGGTGTCAATTAAATCTTTCATACAAAAATGTAGGATGTTGTAAAGGTTTTGTAGCTTTATCTATGGGAGTTACTGTGACGTCCTAATAAAAACAGTCTCATCAAATAGGGATGAATGTGAGACAAGCATATTTCTGGAGCAAGGGAATTGAATAATAGAATATACCAGGCAAATTCATCCAAAACTGATCGTTTCTTCAAAAGAAATCACATGAAACACACCTGTACAAAATCTGTGATGGCCACCAGCAGCCATATTGAATTATACTGATATAATATATTTGCAGGATATTTCACCAAAACATTTCTTTAAGAATTATTGCATGGAGACTTTTGAAGGCAACACATTTCTACATTCCATTACCTTTATACAAATTTTGGATTAATTTCGTGATAGTTTCATGACATCAATATTGAAAATTTTCAGTTAAGGAAAAATGTAAGTCTTGCTGCACAAACTTATTTCGGACTTCTCCTGAGAGTAACAATTTGTAAACAGCTAAAAAAAAGGTATATTCTCCAACAAAAAAAATAGATAGATTAAGGATTTTACGCATTGAATTTACCACTGTAAAAAATACTGTAAATTATGGTCAAAACTTTGTTTGTGATGCAAGACCTCAGACATCTTAACACAAGCCGAAGATATTAAAATGTTAATAATATTATCATCGAGGACATATAACTTTCTTGTGGTACATCTCCATACAAAATGCTTTAACTCATTCACCCCTGAAGACACATTTAAACTCTTCCAATTCAAAGATTGGAATAGTTCATTACAAAATTTCAGGGGTGAATGAGTTAACAATGCAGTGGTCTTGGTGTGTTCCAGAAACGGCTCAAAGCGTTGAATAAAATGAAACATATAGCTTAAAAACGGTGTTCAATATTGAAATAAGAGTTAATTGCCAACAGGTGATTCTATATAATGGCTGGGATAGACAGTACAGACATTACGGTTTCCCTATGAAGCATCAACTTTTCTCCGTATACAGAGACAAAACAATTTTCTGTGTAATGGTGCAAGGTGTAAATAAGCTTTCCCTTTAAACTTGTTCACCCCTGAAATTTCATAATGAATTATTCCAACATTTTAATTGGAAGAGTTCAAATGTGTCTACAGGGGTGAATGAGTTCAACAGATTCACATTATTAGGAGTTTCAGAACTTATTGAAAAAAATATAGGTACAGACACATGTATTAATAAAATACGAGAAATTTATCCAAGATATTTTTTTTTTTTATATACCAGTTAGATTTGATGGACCAAATAATATTATTGTAGAAAAAACAATTTACAAAATATCTTCCTTTCTGTAAACAAGAGGCCCAGAGGGCCTGTATCGCTCACCTTGATATTTGAGCAGTCATAGCAAAATATTCTCATTAAATATTATACTGTACTACAAATATTTCAATCGCCAACTTTGTCGGCTCCATTCATTGGAAGCTACCAGCCAAATATTATTATGATTCTATTCTTTTCGGTTCTTCAGAAGAAGTTGTTTGAAGTGTTATCAGTGTGGTATGCGACAAGTGTTTGACATATATGTCCCTGTGACCTTGAAAGTAGGTCAAGGTCATTTTCATTCTCAAACTTTGGTTAAGCTCTATCCCAAGAAGCCACCAGCCAAATATTTTGATTCTATGCCTTTATGCCTTTCGATTATTCAGAAGTTGCATGTTTGATGTTTTTAACATATTTGACCCCAGTGGCCTTATAAGAAGGTCAAGGTCATTTTCGTTCTCAAACTTTATAAGGCTCTTACAAATGAAGCTTTCAGCCAAATATCATGACTCAAGGCCTATCCATTATTCAGAAGAATTTGTCTGAAGTGTTTGACATATTAGACCCTGTGACCTTGAAAGTAGATCCAGGTTCTTTTCATTGGCAAAGTTTGGAAGCTACCAGCCAAATATGAAGATTTTTTACCTTTCAGTTGTTAAGAAGAAGTTGTTTGAAGAGTTTGACACATTTTTGACCCCTGTGACCTTGAAAGTAGGTCAAGGTCATTTTTGTTCTCTAACTTAGTCGCACTCCATCCCAAGGAGCTACCAGCGAAATATTAAGATTCTATACCTTTCAGTTCTCCAGAAGAAGTTGTTTAAAGTGTTCGACACATTTGACCCCTTTGACCTTGAAAGAAGGTCAAGGTCATTTTTGTTCTTAAACTTTGTTGGGCTCTTACCGACAAATCTTTCAGCCAATAACATGACTCTAGGCCTGTCCATTCTTCAGAAGAAGTGGTTTAAAGGAAAAGTTGACGGACGATGACAGACAGATGACAGACACAGCACCATGACATAAGCTCACTTGCCTTAGGACAGTTGAGCTACTAAACCCAGCCAAACTCATGCATGATTATTCTTTTATTAATTAAAATTAATTTCTTCTTTTCATGCATGAATTTGAGTGCACATAAATCTGTAAAATAATTAAATAGGAAATAATCATGAGGTTTGTGTACGGGACTATAATTTACAGTTCTGTGCAGGAACTGTCCAAAACCATGGATTACCTGAAGAACTGCCCACGTTATTGAAATCTGCAATTCAAAATATTCAAACTTTGTCAAAATGCTGCTAGCTTATCAACTTTTTTACTATCAACTTAGAAGACATTAAATAACTTTATACAGGAAACGTTTTGAACCAATCAGAATGGAATCTACAATCTTAAAAAAAAATTCAAATTTGTCATGGTGTCGACAAATTTTGATCTGCTTCGCCATCAACATGAAATTCCTCTGAACAAAATATTTGAAATCTGCAATTTGAAAAGACATCTGTTCTACAAAGTAAAGTTAATGTATTAAGTATTCCACCACTATTTTGCCCGTTTTATCTGATGAACATGACAATACAAAGTCTATTACGCTTCTTAATCAATGGACAACCACCGCCCAGTAAACACTGGAGTCGTTTTACACTTAAGATTATTGTGAATTAGGATTTTAAAAAATTTGAAACTCCTGAATCACATATAGCTTAAAATCCAGACATCTCTACAAACTACAATGACAGAAACTTCCATTTAAGTATTGATATTTTACATACAAATTTCTCCAGTTCAACAGCCGATGTTCTTAGATAACAATTTTCTAAACTTGTGAGACAAGATATACGTATCAGTGTCAGACAGTAAGGTGGTGGACCTTAGAAGGCCCTGCCCCTTATAAGCGCCCTCTAAACTTTTTTGGCCTCAACTTCCCATCACTTTACTCTTACAAACTTAAAGCAGTAGCCAGACCAGCTTTATTTTTGAGAATTTTGAAATGTGTTAGGATCATCTTAATTTTTGAGAATTATTTTAACTCATTCACCCCTGAAATTTCATAATGACCTATTCCAACCTTTAAATTGGAAGAGTTCAAATGTGTCTTCAGGGGTGAATGAGTTAAGTGTCCAGGACGCTTACGAAGTCAAACTAAGGACAAACATTCATATAATTTTGCATTGAAATAAATGCAAAATATATCTGACCACAAATAAAACTTTTACTGGCATATTATGCTGCTACAAAAGGGTTAACCAGAAAATTTCAGTCTTTTCCCCAAAAAATTAATTACATTAAATTTGAACCTTAGATTTCATATATAAAACATTTGTCTTTCATTGACAAAAAAGGTCTACCTTTCAATGTTTTATTTTTAGCTGATAACTATTAAAAGTTTGTACGTAATTTACACATTTCAACATTACCTTAATGATATTTTAAGGGGAAACTCTATTTCAAACCAAAACTACTACTTTTGTCTCTAAAAGCAGCTAAACATGAAATTAGGAAAAAATGAATGAAAACACGATTTTGATGCATCTAGTATAACGAAACCTCTATGATTCCATCTTGAGATGAAAGAGGTTGTTAATATGTTTGTTAATTAAAATTTACAACTCATTTCAATAAAAGAAAACACAGGAAAAGTCATGTTTGCTGAAACATTGTCAATACCATTAGCGTAAAAAAGTTGACTGAAATATCTAGTTTTCTAGAAATGCATATCTACATGTAAAACTGAATAAGGAATATCTATAAAGCAAGAAACCTCATCAAACAGTCAACGAAAACAATGCTGATCATTTTATAAAAAAAAATTGATATAAGCTATTACAATATTAATATTTTCATCAACTCTGTGTTTCGATGATTCACAATTCTGTTTTTGGTGTAGACAAAATAAATATTTCACAGAATTACAAAGGTTTTCTTCAAATCTATATTTCGATGATTCACAGATGACAAAATTAACAATGCACAAAATTTACGAACATATCATTTTTAAGTGGTGATATTTCATCGGGTATTAAAAAGGAAGATCACTCTTCTTTATATAAATGGTATCTTCTACTGTTTGTTATTATTTATTTTTGCCAAATTTTATTTTGAAAAAAGGGCTTGTGTTGACTTCCCAGTATGAGTTCCCTTTGAAAGCTACAAATCAACTTAATTATCAATTAAGGTTAAATTCTATATGATTTCAACTTTTTGTTTAAAAAATATTTTACTGAATTAAAAAGATTCCAAAGAGATTAAAAAGTAAATTCATCAATTAACCAATCAATTAAGGATACCTGTCCCTCTGTAGGCAAAACATCAGAGATTCCACTGTAATTTGTTTTTGTATAAACAGTTACCTCCCCTTAATTCTATTTTGTATAGAACTCTAGCATTATTGGGACAGGACACTTCCCATGACCAGATAGCTGGTTAGAGTATTAGTATAACAATCTGAGGTCCAGAGTTTGAGCCCTAGTGTGGCCTTTAGTATAACAATCTGAGGTCCAGAGTTTGAGCCCTAGTGTGGCCTTTAGTATAACAATCTGAGGTCCAGAGTTTGAGCCCTAGTGTGGCCTTTAGTATAACAATCTGAGGTCCAGAGTTTGAGCCCTAGTGTGGCCTTTAGTATAACAATCTGAGGTCCAGAGTTTGAGCCCTAGTGTGGCCTTTAGTATAACAATCTGAGGTCCAGAGTTTGA
>JAUMHH010036602.1:0-10144 GCA_032359455.1 Chlamys rubida
CAAGTGTGGTGCTATGTTATATGAATTCATATATGTGTTGTCGACAAGTGTGGTGCTATGTTATATGAATTCATATATGTGTTGTCGACAAGTGTGGTGCTATGTTATATGAATTCATATAGGTGTAGTCGACAAGTGAAGTGCTATGTTATATGAATTCATATATGTGTTGTCGACAAGTGTGGTGCTATGTTATATGAATTCATATATGTGTAGTCGACAAGTGTGGTGCTATGTTATATGAATTCATATATGTGTTGTCGACAAGTGTGATGGTTTGGTTTGTTTGTGATTTACCTCCTATTAACAGCTACGGTCATTTAAGGACGTACCTAGATTTGTGTGCTTGAGGAAAATCGGACACCCAGAGAAAATTCACCGACCTGGGGACAAGTATGATGTATTAAGTGAATTATTGTTGTGCTTTTTCAAAGGCCATGTCGACATTTAGTCTTTAGTATAATATGTCAACAGCTTTACAAACGTTGTTGCTATTATTTTATTATATTATATTACCAAACATCATTGAATGAGCCAACCAGGCCAATGCGGTACGCCTAGCATATCAACTTTGTCTTTTTCAAATATAATACCGTCACAAGTTAATGAGCTTTCCAAGGAGTCTATGTAAAATTGAATGGAATTATCAATATTAAAAGGGCATTATGTACCGGTTTTTATCGGTATTTTGTAAGTTTAGTTATATGGATATTTCGTAAGCGTCATATTTTGACAGGAAATCATTTTTTTATCAATGGCGAGCTGTTCGGTAAGGTTATGGAATGAATGTACGGAATGTGAACTGTTAACTCATGACCTCGCGTGAATCAATCAATCAAATGAAGTTGATATTATGGTCCACGTGCATCTATGTTTGTATAAGCCGATCAGAGTAACAACTAAATGTATTAATAAATTGTTAATGAAAAATGGCGTGTAAATCGACTTCATTTTTTGCTTTATTACTATTGTATCGTTTATCTGAAGCATTTACATATTTAATAAATCAAAATTCCTTAACAGCTCAATTTAGTTTTGTTTCACAATGATTAAAACATAAAACAATTTACCAGAATTCAATATCTCTCAGTGACACGTTTAAAGAGAATATATCGTTAAAAAATAAACGTGTCATAATGTTGATGATTATCAATTTTATATTGATAATATATATGTGGACTAAGTATTGATTGTGCATCATTATTTTTGTTCAAACACATTACATGTCGTTAGAGCCACTGGTGGTCTCAAGGCCACTGGTTTCATCGTCAATACTATATACCACCGAATACGCAGATGTTTACGTGCACGCTTTAATAAAAGAAAATAACCCTTGTTATAATAATACGTAATATTAATAATGGTTTGTGTCTTGTGTATTGTATAAATTAGCAACTACTTTCCATATCTCCCGACTAAAGGGTTTCCGTGGATTTATTCTATTCGTATTATACAGTGAATTGTCACATATAAAGTAAAACCGAAACGAAACCCAAACTACATGTAAACGAAATATCGACCCATTTTCAAAATAAAGACATTTCGAACTAAGGAACTAAAGAAAAGGAGATAGGGTTAGTCGATTACCTAGGATCTCTGTAATATATGTAAATTAAGTATACTGTTGATTTGTATTGAACCCCTAAGATCAGATGCTCGGGGAGTAGGCATATTTACATATAAAGAATAACAAGAAATAGGAACATTTCGAACTAAAGAAAATGAGATACGGTTCGTCGATTACCTGTAAGTTATGTAAATTAAGCATATTGTTGATTTGTATTGAACGCCTAAGATCAGAGCTCGGAGCAGGCATACTTAAAATATGAAGGATAACAAGCTTAAGAGTCTTCTATCTTATCTGAACCCTAGTTCACAAGGGGAATCTCAAAACGAGTGTAAACAGCACTGACAGAAAATCTATACTGCCACATACTGTATTCGTTTAAATATGATAGACACATCATATCCTGATTTACTGTTCTCCAATAACGCTTTCTGTGAAATATAGGAAAACAGTACTTAAAGACGAAACATTTTTTCTATACGTACGAATATTATTCATAATCTTAGAGATATCATATGACTGTTGTAACTGTAATATTTTAATCGACGTTGCAGCCATTGTCGCCTTTTCGCTATATGTTGAAGGAAATTAATCTGAACGATTTAAAAGTAGTTTCAGAGATACGAAACTGTACTACTGAGGGGAGGCAAATATAACACGTTTGCAATCTAACAAGGTATAGCGTTTGCTTGTTTGTCTCGTCAACGTTTTATCAACGTTAAGTGGATATTGATCAATATACAGTTTGTGTTATTGACTGTTGCGGATAGTGACATAAACCCCATATAACCGTGCGGCACGTATTTGAAAAATAAATAATGGCCATATCTATACTGTACAGCGGCCGATCAATTTAGACTAACCTGTTATATTTAATAGTTCTACATCCACGTGTCGCCAATCAACAGTAAATTCAACGCAAAATAATCGGGGGGAAATCTGACGATTTCTCAAAGATAGATAACTCATTATCTGATTTCATCTACCGTATATTCCATTAGTCTCGCGGAACGACTTTTCGGAGAGTATTACATGAATATTCAACAAAATTGCAAAATCAATTACTCATATTATAGTACAAAAGTTTCCGGTTGAATGAAGAAAATTACATCAAACTTTAATGGGAATGTGAGGCAGATGGATATCATTATTCGTATTTACTATTATTATGTCAGTACATGCCGACTCGGTCCCATAATGATGAGATACCATATAGGCATATACATACCTACTAGTTTAGACCCGTAGAAATTGACAAAAAAATGAAACCTTTTTGATAGAAAGTGAATTTTATAGTAATATTGACTGTCCGAATTCAAAATATACACACAATGTTGATAGTAGTATGCTGAGAGATAAATACAAGTGTATTGTATATTAAAACATTACTTACCACATAATCATTAACTAGGCAATGCTTGTTAAAAGCCGAGAGAAAAAAGGAGAAGAAATGAAAATGTTCAATATTGCTGAAAAAGAAGTTGACTGTCATTTCAAAATGAACGCCACAAACAGCGAATTTCATTTTCTAAGCAAATGTACAAGCGGTTTGACTTTAATTATGAAATGGCCTAAATCTTTCAAATAAAAATGTTAATAAAGTTTTACATGGATGTTATCATGATGTCATTGTGACAAAATATAATTTACTTATGTAATAGTCGAAATGTCTATATATTATTAACGCGTTAAAAACGTACATTGTTATTTCCATACTTATTATACAAAGTTGTGAAGTGCCCTACTCCCCTAAACACTGTACTTAACCATATATACACTTTATAGGTTGTTAGAGGCAATTTCAAAATACGGCTGATATATATTTATCTATGTTGGTATTGGTTCCTGAACTACATCTCATACGACTCCTTTCGGAGGGATTTAAAACAGCGCAGAAATATCACGTCTGTTTCTTCAGAGTTAAGAACAGTTTAAACAAACATGGTCTGCAAGAAGACGAAGAATACGAATAAACATAACGAAATCAATAGGGATTTCCACCCGAGATGGGCATTCCTGATAAAGATGTAGAATCAATAATGCGGTTGGTGATGTCAAAGGAAGTCTACAACACTACTAACACTAGTCCTAACCGGTAAATTAGGATAAACACAACCATTGAAAGATCAGTGTAAACTCACTTTGAATTGGATTAGATGCAGTAAATTACTGTGTCTTTTAAAGAGAACATTGCCTTATGTGTAGGTAAAATTATAATACCAAGTTTTGAATTAATTGATACTTTCGTATTGATTAAACGGAGTAAACAAACACGGGTAAGGAGAGGAGGGGAAGAGGGGTATAGTACTTAGGTGTAGGGGACATATTACTAGGTGTAGGGGACATAGTACTTAGGCGTAGGGGACATAGTACTAGGTGTAGGGGACATATTACTTAGGTGTAGGGGACATAGTACTAGGTGTAGGGGACATAGTACTTAGGCGTAGGGGACATAGTACTAGGTGTAGGGGACATATTACTAGGTGTAGGGGACATAGTACTTAGGTGTAGGGGACATAGTACTTAGGCGTAGGGGACATAGTACTTAGGCGTAGGGGACATAGTATTTAGGCGTAGGGGGACAGGTGATGCTCTTTTGCATATTCTTCCTATAGATTATCAAATCATTACCTATGTATTGATGTGAACAAAACTACGCCATATCGACAATTAAGATAGCGAAATCAATATTTAGTACTACCCACTGTATCATAACGATCTCAAATATCCGCCATATTTCTGATTATCGATTAATTATACCGAAACACCGGTACTTAATCACTTATATGTATCAAACGTCACACATTGCCCACACAGACAACACGCTTACCATTCCATAACATTGGGGAGAAGGCACGTGTGTTGTGCATTAACAAACGATAGGGTATGGCGATACACAGCAATGTAAATCGCAGAGAACATTGATCAATACCAGTATCCCCACGCTCATCCAGACACGGTGTATGTGTATGGCAAGCTTGTGAATGCCACTGTGTTCCAGAGGATGGGTCTCCGCTATACGGTTTCTTGGCCTGTGTTTGGAATTATAAGACAATTTTATGCAATCGTAAGTAATTTTATACATTATAAATATGGTGTTGCTTAATAATTATATATTTCTATAGTAGATTTTAACGTAAACAACCTATGTATCCCGTACATATTATCTATTATTTAAATGTACATTGATGCTATGCTGGGTTTTCATAAATAGTGGAGATATGCATGCAATTCCATTGGGTGTATTCATCAGATATAATTTAAAATACGTATATCACATTTCATGTAATTAAAACACACGTCAGTCACATAACATGTAATATACACACGTCAGTCACATAACATGTAATATACACGTCAGTAACACTGCATGTAATATACACGTCAGTCACATTACATGTAATATACACGTCAGTCACACTACATGTCATATACAGGTCAGTCTCATTGCATGTCATATACACGTCAGTCACACTACATGTTCTATACACATCAGTCACACTACATGTAATATACACGTCAGTCACACTATATATATTATACACGTCAGTCACACTACGTGTAATATACACGTCAGTCACACTACATGTAATAAACACGTAAGAGACAGTTACACTACATCTAATATACAGGTCAGTCACACTACTTGTAATATACACGTCATTGACAGTCATACTACATGTACATGTTATATACACGTCAGTCACATTTATGTAATATACATGTCAGTCACACTACATGTCATATATGCGTCAGTAACACTATATGTAACAAACACCTCAGTCACATATCATGTAATATACACGTCAGTCACACTACATGTCATAAACAGGTCAGTCTAACTACATGCCATATACCCGTCAGTCACACTACATGTCATATACCCATCAGTCACACTACATGTCATATACCCATCAGTCACACTACATGTAATATACACGTCAGTCACACAACAAATAATATAAACATCAGTCACACTACATGTAATATACACGTCAGTAACACTACATGTAATATACTCGTCAGTCACATTGCATGTAATATACACGTCAGTCACATTACACGTTATATACTCGTCAGTCACACTACATTTCATAAACCCGTCAGTCACACTACATGTCATATAAACGTCAGTCACACTACATGTCATATACGCGTAAGTCATGCTAACTGTTATATACACATTAGTCACACTACATGTAATATACACGTCAGTCACACTACATGTAATACGTCAGTAACACTAAATGTAATATACACGTCAGTCATACTACATGTGGAAACTTCAGTCACACTACATGTCATATTCACGTCAGTCACACAACAAATAATATATACATCAGTCACTCAACATGTAATATACACGTCAGTCACACTACATGTACTATACACGTCAGTCACATAACATGTAATATACACGTCAGTCACACTACATGTAATATACACGTCAGTCACACTACATGTAACGTACACGTCAGTCACACTTCATGTAATATACACGTCAGTCACACTACATGTTATATATACGTCAGTCACACTACATGTAATATACACGTCAGTCACACTTCATGTGATATACACATCAGTCACACTACATGTAACGTACACGTCAGTCACACTATATGTAATATACACGTCAGTCACACTACATGTAACGTACACGTCAGTCACACTTCATGTGATATACACATCAGTCACACTACATGTAATATACACGTCAGTCACACTTCGTGTGATATACACGTCAGTCACACTATATGTAATATACACGTCAGTCACACTACATGTAACGTACACGTCAGTCACACTATATGTAATATACACGTCAGTCACACTTCATGTGATATACACATCAGTCACACTACATGTAATATACACGTCAGTCACACTGCATGTTATATACACGTCAGTCACCCTACATGTGATATACATGTCAGTCACACTTCATGTAATATACACGTCATTCACACTACATGTAATATACCCGTCTGTCACACTACATGTAATATATATGCAGCCACATTACACATACTATACATGTCAGTCACACTGTACACGTCATTCACTGCAATAGACATTTTGCTGTACACGCATAGCATTACATTTGATCCATGCTAATTCAGATCTGTATATTTCCAACATCCTTATTGGTTGAATCATAACTACGGAAATGTTGATGAGTTGTGATTTTTTGAAACATCAGGTTAATGTTCTCTTTAAGATGTCACTTCAATTGTAACGTCACAATACTCTCTGCAAACGCAGTTCTTTTCTCTTGACGATCTGCTTACAACTTTTCAATTTTATCAATGATAAAACATCATTTTATTTACATATCTAACATACCAATATGTGGTTCTATATGGACATGGACAAGTGACATTGACCTCGACTTCGTCTCGATCGATATGGCTTTCTCAAGTTCATATAGCCACATGGTCACCCTATTCGTGGGTATTTTCGTTCGTGGTTTGAGGCCATTTAGGTTGTTTGGCGTTAAAAATTTCGTGGATCCCCCATTTAAATAAAGAGTAGCCATGTCTAATAATTCCATTCGTTGAAATAATTTTCGAGGTTCAATAGGAACCATGAAAACCACGTATATTTATACACAGCGAACATTTCATGATATCAAGTATATACATAGCTACCCCTCTTTCTTTAAAAATATATGTAATACCCCCAGATATCTCTAACGTATGTAGGGTAGCTGTACTTTCATGAACCCTACGAAGTATGTTTTTGACTCCCCAAAATGAGATTTGATTCATAGGTTGGAAAGGGGATGTCCTTTTGACGTGTGGTTAGACACTCCAAATTTCAATGGAAACGATATATGACTTCCGAAATTACCATAAAAGTCAAGGGTCAAATAAGCCCAGGTTAGTCAGAAGTCAGAAACCTTTGCTAGATTGCGTTCAAAAACCGATATCTCCATCAAAGATATATGTCGTATTAGGAGTCCCACTCGATAGGGGCTTTCCATCAAAGATATATGACGTATTAGGAGTCCCACTCGATAGGGACTTTCCATCAAAGATATATGACGTATTAGGAGTCCCACTCGATAGGGGCTTTCCATCAAAGATATATGTCGTATTAGGAGTCCGTCTCGATAGGGGCTTTCCATCAAAGATATATGTCGTATTAGGAGTCCCACTCGATAGGGGCTTTCCATCAAAGATATATGTCGTATTATGAGTCCCACTCGATAGGGACTTTCCATCAAAGATATATGTCGTATTAGGAGTCCCACTCGATAGGGACTTTCCATCAAAGATATATGTCGTATTAGGAGTCCCACTCGATAGGGGCTTTCTGGTCGATTAGTTCTGCCCTTCACCACATTCCTCTTCTTAGACACGAATTTCAACATTTTAACAAAACATTATTCTATGAAAAGTATTCCTCAATGTAATCCGTTCGTTTTCATTGTTTATCTTACATGATCTGAACAAAAGCCTTTTCAGATCATTATTGGAATGTGTTTCGAGGAACGTACACAAAACATCTCTTATTAAAGAAGTACTTTATAGGGAGGTTGCTTAATAATAGTTTGTCGGGATAAACATTGCGTGCGTAGAATGTTACTTTGATCTTAAGGAGGACCTTTTTTATAATTTATAAGTAAAACTATTTACAGGTACATTAAGCCTTATAAGCAGAAAGTTCAACATTTAATAATGTTTTTAATGTTTAAGTTGATACAAGACTTGAAGAATTTAGTCTTCATTCGCTTTTTAAAACGATTATATTGTTTCACTAGGCGTTGTCACTGATTCTGCCAGCCAGTGATTAGCACGCCTCTTGCGAGCTCTACAGTTACCACGTCTCTGTCAAACCTAACGCTGCTTGATGTAGCAGTAGAAACACGTGTACGTCTATACTTTGTCATCCACTGTCAACACACTATTTACAGTGCGATAATGATAACTGATAAAGACAATGTTATCATCGGTCACCCGGCCAACAGTCATGCAACCAAAGTTAACGTGATAAAGGCGATATCACCTCGCTCAATACACGCCACATACACCAGATTTATTTCTTATCAGGTGAGTAAAAACGTAAGACAAAACATTATTACATTACTACACTCATATATATATAATATGAATAAATAAAGCAAAGTATGAGAAAATGTCATAGAATTTATAAATAAGCATGTTAGCAATGGACCGATAGTTGACCCTTGGGGAACACGGGTCAATAAGTCAACCTGCTCAACCGTTTCGAAACTGTTACTTTTCAAAGATGTTAAATTTCACCATAAAATAAATAGCAAATAATTATCTTTCTTAGAAAAGTACCTTGCGATATACCTCCTAATGGGCAAAACGAGTGACTGTGAAACTTCAGGTAGCGACAGGATTAAAATCAGTCACCTCTATTCCATTTAACTTGTATAGTGTATAAATATTTTTCCTATTGGAATATGTCTGACCCCATGTGGACGATTCCACTAGGAACTTGTTATATATATTGACTCTTTAAAGTTATGAAACTGTTAACAAAAACATACTTTTTAATCAATAATAATTACTAGAAGTAATGCATGCTCTGACATTCGAAACAACATGGTGGTTTTATCCTAGCTGTCGATTAAAGCTTGATTATTTTTATATAAACATTAATTGATAAGATAAATGTTTCCTTCCTGAAAGCATAATGCAAATTATTTTAAAGGTGGAAATTCTTTAAGTATGCAAGCACAATTTAACATACTCGAAAAATAATTCCCCCTTAACAGTGTTAAATATTCAGCCTATTGAATTCAATCCCTTTCTGATATTTCTTAAGATGCAACGAAGTAGAACTATGGAAATCTATTGTTGTTTTCGGAAGGGTTAAATTAAGGAATGTTTCATAAAAAATATTCAAAGTTTTACCTAATAAACTCATTGTTTAAGTTATTATTTGCAGACGGTAGCTTCATGCGAGTACTAAGAAGTATTAAATTGTACACGGACATCTAGATTTCGCGTGATCATGTACGTAATTTGATTTGGTGGAATTCTAATGGAGGAAGTGTGTTTCTGGGTTAGATCAGATGACGGAGTTTTAGCTCCAATCGATTTAAATTCTAATTAACCACTACGTTTGCGTGGTATCTGTTACCGTCTATTTTAATGGATCATTAAATATGAGACAGGGTCTGCAGGGCCCAACTGTTGACTTTTCTATTGTCTACTCAGTTTAGCTTTCTTTGATGTAATTTGTTTATCTAGTCTATCGATGTGCGGACTTGTTGACCTAATTGTATTGATAGGCAATCGAGATGACATTGATTAATGAATCAATCAACAAACGAATTAATTAAATGCTAGTAAGTTCATCAATTGATCGATTTTATTCATCTTAATTTCCCCGAACGATCTTCGCCCCAGGTGATATGTAGATAAATATACTAGTACTCGTGTATTTCATGTCGTGATAGGCACCTGAACAACGGAACAATACTCCATCATACCATTTTCGCAATCTTGTCCTAATATAATAATTATAATATACAACATTTATATAGCGCCCTATATAATTTGTAAAATTACTCTAAATCGCTTTACAACATATGGATAA
>JAUMHH010036613.1:0-10144 GCA_032359455.1 Chlamys rubida
TTTGATATTGTAAGTTTACGGTAAATGAAAGATGTAGACCAAAGTTGATCTCTAGTAGAATTTCCTGATACCTTTATGTACACAGATAAGTGAACATTTATGTATTCATACTAACTGCATTAAACATTCTATCTGTGCCAGTATGATTTACCGACTCATTATAGCTTATAACAAAATCCATAAATATTACAATCAAAACTTTCAAGCAGCACTCTCAGACTCTGTTGGCAGTACAATCATCAGTACCTCTTATAATTCATCCTTAACAAATATAAATATATACTTTATTTAACAACAAGTATGAAAAAAGTTTTCCAATTTATATTAATCACTCCTGTTGGCCTGGATTGAAGTGTGAGGAGTGTCTTAATTTGGGAGGAAACCGGAGTACCCAGAGAAAACCCACATGGTTGGGCAGGTGACCACATACCTTTTCCATTCAATAAGGGAATCGTACCCTGGCATCCTTGGTGAGAGGGGAGTCCATTATCAACTGTGCCACCTGACCACCCTCATCATTATCAGCTGATTTGTATGCCCCTTTCTATTTACGATATTTAAATATATATATATATAACTGTCACTGTAGACATACTATTATTTGTGTGCTGTAAAGCGCCCTCGAGTAATTTCGCCCATTATATAGAGCACTATACAAATGTTGTATATTATTAGCATAACGGTAGTCAAGGCCATTCCAGGTTAGTATGTAAGTATATTGTATCCATTCATACCTCATATATGGAGAACTTTCATTTTTAGTATAATTCCAAACTTGATTTAGATGCTATTTGAAGTATGTTTTCAGAATGTTTTCCAGATGCATGCAAAATAATTCTGATCACATGTGCACTAATGAACCAATGAATCAATTTCCTCTTTACACACAAACACAAAACTAGCAATTATCTTTAATTGAAAACGTAAACCATATACATACATGTACATCCATACAATACTGCACTCCATTTTCATAAATTACACAATGAATTTTCATTTGTTCAAATTATGATCATATACCACAAGTTTCAAAAGCTAGCTAGACAATCATTTCAATCTTTCCTAAAATCCCACCGGTACAGAACACTATGAGTATGAACCACAAAATTGTCATAGATGCACAACATATTTCAATATAAACAATTTAACAGACAACATACCACAGTAACAGAAAAATAACAGATAGATCAAAGAACACTTTGTACATTGTGTCCTGGTGAGTACAATTCCACAATGACATAAGGCCAGTATCTTTTGTAACAAAACTGGTAAAAAAAAAAAAGTGTATATCCCAGCTGTATCTCTTTTATAACTATACAGATTGTAGTAGAATTTTCAATTTTCCAGCATTTACACAATATTTAATTTTTTGAAAAAATATTCAGAAAATGTTATGTATGTGGTCACTCTCCAGCCATGCTGCTTCCTGTCTCAACCTTTCGTCATCTTTGGTGACCTTCAGAAATCTTGCCCCGCTGGCAACGGCAAGGAGAAGGAGGAGAAGGCAGAGCACAAAGATCATTCTGTTGCCATGCTGAAACACGTCCTCGTGAAGAAGCATCAATATCACACAAGCAATCAGGTTGATAGGCACACGGAACCAGTTGATCACGCCCCAACGATGCGTATCCGGGATTATTCGACTCCGGAGATATCCCATCGCTGGAAAATATATTCCTACTGCAACCTCAAATAAGGTTAGCGCAGAGAAAGAGAGTGATTCGTCCCTTTTATCTGGATGAGTGGATATGATGAGAATAACGTTCGCTATCACTGCCATTACAATTGATAACATGAGTAAAACAGACGGCTGGAATCGTCTTGATGTTGACACAACATTGAAAAATCCCTGCCCTGCTAATATGCTTGCCATGAAACTTGAAAACACGATTCCAAGAGAAGGATTGCCAGTCTGTAGGATTGGCGTCCAAAGGAAAATCACGATGTAAATCACACTTTCAAAAAGTGCCTCAATAGCTCCAATCATAAAGATTTCTTCCTTTGTCACGATCATTTTGAAACCTTCTCCACACAATTTTTTAAATTTTGTTTTATTAACACTGTAGTTTTCTGTCCAGTGAGTTGATACGATTATTCCAGAGAAAATGAGGAAGGGAATAGCAAGCATGTAAGGAGCAACTGGACCCATCCCAAAACCCTCCGACACCAAGTTGGATGACACTCCGGCTAGTACTGCCAAAACACCATTCCAAGTAGAAGCTTTTGCAAATGTAACGGAAATCCACTCTTTTGGAAAGTCGTGTGTTTCTAAATGTTCATGAATGTACCAGGCTTCAAAAGCAGAAAATAACACTGAGGTAGCAATACCTCCTATGACTCTACCAATCAATAAGATACCATAACTTGTAGATAGCTTCATCAGACAGGAAACTGAGTAGAGAACTGTGAACAGCAGACACAGTTTTTTGCGCCCAAATTGATCGGCAGCAATTGGAGTCCATGTACCAAGAATAATAGTTGAAGCAAATCCGACAGCATAGAGAGTGGCTATCTGTGCCTCTTGGTAGCCATAGTGGGAGTACAGCTTATACAGGTAAGGACCTTGCAGCCAATCAGCAAACACTGCCATCAGGTATGCAGCAAAGTAACCACGCTGGAATTTCAGGAACTGTGGATTGTTCCCCTCAGAGAAATCTTTTCTTCTTTGGTAAGCCCAAAACTGAAACCCTCCACATAGGCACAGCATTACAAAGAACGTGATGTAGGTAATCGCAATCATCTTTTAGTCTTGGTTATCTCCCCTTCCTCAGATGTTCTTTTAGGATCACCGTTGATTCAGTAGGTGGATTGCTCGTCTTTTGTCCATGTCACCCTTTAAATAGTATCAAAGTGACCAATTAGTACATGTTAAGCAAAAGTTTACTACAATACAGATAAACAACACCTTTAAAAGTTTTCTACAGATTGGAGTACTTTTAACCCATGCCAGACCTTGATTGTAATGCATGTTCCATTTACACAAGTGTTATATACAATTGTACCGTGTCTTCTGTTATGTAATTAACAAACTAATTTACTTTCCTAAGACTGTGCATGTGGAAATATCAGGTACTGGAAAGGGCAAATATAGCTACATAGACAGATTTGGCTATACAGTTACATAAAGGACACAATAGCCAAATTTGTCCATATAAGCATGTACAGTAAAGAAATTTTAATTCATTTAGAAAAAAAATCAACTATTTAATTCCCGACCCAATATCCATTTTGTAGTCTGTCGAAAACATGAATAGGAGCCTAGCTACCATATGCAAATAAAGCCATACCTCCTCACCATATTTTTCTACATTAAAGTCTGGTGGAGAAAATATCAGTGAAGACTATTTCAGTTGCTTTATAAAGTTGGATGCTCTACCAATTGAGCTATCTGGTCGCCGACGATCGACCCATGTCCAGTTCAGCTACATGTACACTATAATGCCTGAGCATTTTCAACCAGCTAAACAATTATTTCATCTCAAAGAACAGCTCAAAAGATGCCTATGAAAGTGCTATTTTTCCATAGAAAGTTTGAGTATTTGGACTATTTGCACACATTTTACTTGTTTCAAAATTTGTGCTGTTCTTTCCCAAAAATCAATGCAAAAAATCACTTTATTTCCCAAAATCATTATTTTTTGTGGGTGATATATTCCCAAATAATCTAAATCGAGAATTTTCCAGTAGGATATTGCATTCGACAAGTATACTAAAATGAATACACATCTGTAAGCGTAACCGAGTTGTCTTTCTTTGAACACTGGCACACTGTCACCGCTCCGAAAACCATACTTTGCTCAACAGTAAACACCGATTGTTCCTGTTCACAAAATACAGCTTTTGGTTACCATTTAAAGATTATAACATGCTAACAGTAGTATCGCAGTTGTTTGATATGCCACGATATGGGCTCCGAAACCGATTCTCGGCCTAAGTTACAGTAGTCTCAGGGGATAAAATATCAATGTACATGTAGCTAGACGTCTGCAATGCAGACAGGTAATCATAATCATTGTTGTTCGACGACAACCGGGTAATACATGATTTAAAGTGCATTAATTAAAATTAAAGCAGTCAACAGTTTGCTACCTTTGGAACATGATGCCATATCAAACGATCAAATGAAGCCAGAATCCAGAGGAAGTTGTGGTTGGTGACATGTCACATATTTACTCTCTAACACAAATTATCGCGTCGTTTGAAAGATCACAGAGCTAGCAAATTCAATTTAGCACCGTTGTCAACATTGGTACTTATGGATGATTACATAAATAATCAATCTAATGAGAGACACTGTGTGAATAATCATCGTAAAAATAATATCAATCGTGTTAAAGAGTACTAAAACCGGAAGTTAAACAAAAGTAACTTCCGGGTAAATAACTGGAGGAAAACACGTGTCTGAACGTCCCCGACTTGTTTTTCAACTGCTTTGTGTACACGAAGCCCAATGGCCAAAAGCATGGAGAGCAGGCTGCCACAAAAGAAATATTACAGACAGAGGGCGCATTCCAACCCAATGTCAGACCACATAGTTGATTAGTAAGTCCGTCAGATGCAGTGATGTTTCCTTTCCGGGAAAAGGGGGAGGGATTCTCACAGAAGTTTGCGGATGTTGATCCAGCCCATTGAGCTTCAAAATACATTGGACCTCACTAGTTGGTTATGATAGGATCAACACTAATTAAAAAGAAATTGCACATTACTAGTGGAACATACTGACCTTACTTTATTGCACAGGGGTTGGTTACGAACATCTAATAATATCAATGCTATACTTATATGGGTCACAGAACGCATAAACATACCTGTGTGCTGTGAACCATATCAGTACAGCATATGTGTATGAGACATTTGGAACGAACCCCTGTGATTAGAGGAGATGTGTCTTAGCAGTGAAGGCTGTTGAAGAAGCAGATAAAAATGACAGCAATTAAAGGGCTTTAGTGGGAGAGATAACCAGGATTGTGGAACTGGACTGGGTCGATCGTTGGCGGCTCAATATTGGTAGAGTGTCCGTCTAGAGTTCGGATGGTTCCGGGTTCAAACCCTGGTCTGGCCGTGTATTTTTCCTTTTCTGTTACATTAATAGTATTAATTAACAGGTTTATCTAGGCCAGACGCCTTTTTTACTACCGGTAATGGGTAATTTCCCCTCAGAAAATTTGTCCTTATTTTCCCCTAAATTTTAGTAAATTGTTAAAAAATTCCCTAGGTTTTGTTGAAACTTAATGAAATATTTATATTTCTTTGATTTCTGGTGCTATACTTTACATTTTTCTTCAAAAGTTGGTTTTTGGTGTAGAAAAAAAATCCCTCATGAGTTTAAATTTTTCCCTATTTAATTTTAAAAAGTTAGTTTCCCCTAAATCCTAGATAAACCCCTGCTTAATATTGACAATACCTCATGATCAAGGACATCACATATCTCTGCAATAATCTGAAAGGATTTAAAATAATCGGGGTACTTTTTAGGTCTGTTTAAATGACCCATTCCTGACCATAGCTGTAGGATGTAAACCACAAACAAACCAAACCCAATACTAGGAAACGTGTGAGTTTCCCCAATTGCCACTTTAAAATTCCTTATTCAGACTTTCATCTGCTGGAATAACTATGAACAGACTAGAAGCCTAGGATTACTGACTAAACTATTTACTGATAAATAGATGTGACATTTCAGGGAACGTCACAACCTGGGAAAGCCACTACCGGGTACATGAGGCAACACACCAATTCAAAATGGATCTTTACAGATATATTCTTTTTACCAACATTTTGTAAAGGACTGATACAGACTACCAGACTAAAAAATCAATGAGGTATTTAGGCCCAGTCTAAACAAGCAGATTTGAATGTGTATAATATTTTTTTTAAAAGTTCTAGAGAAGAATATTCTAAATAGGTCATGATATATACATAGATTCTGCTGTCACCTCAAGAAAAAGTAGACAAACCCAATTATTTTTAATCTTACCCCTTGCATTGATATCTGTGTATTGGACATAAGGAAAATGGTAAACATATCTATATTTGATGTTTATGTTTTGTATTGTCAATGAAATAAGATCATAGATGCCTTTATTGTAAGCTGTTACATATATTTCAAATCATACAGGTCGCTAGATATTTGTGTAATGGCGGGATTTCACAAATGTGGATGATGTTTGTGATTTATATTTTGTAGCCCCATCAGACCAGACACCATGGATTGGTCAGAGTATTACCCAGAGTTTTGTAAGCCTCTTCCAAACACAAAGCATGATGATGAAGAAATTGATATGGAAACATCTGATAAAGGGAGACTACCCCGAGTTGAATTTGCAGACATTGGATGTGGATACGGAGGCTTGTTGGGTAATATTATATCTAGAGGGACTTAAATCCAAATCATTTGAACAGTGATTACCGATATTGCCCTAATTTCAACCGTCCAGTTATCTCCCTTATTTTGTGCACATGCACATGGACTTATAAGTGGGAGTTCTCTCCCCTCCTTTATTACAGTGTTATCATTCTGTATTCTGTATTACAAAAAATATTTCATTCCAAAGTATCTATCAGTATCTGGGGATATCATTTGACACAATTTTTCAAGTCACTCATAGAAATTATTTTTATAGATTAACTTGCTATTTGATCCACTTGAAAATTACGTCTTTGTAAATGTAATTTGTTGAAATGAAATTCCTCATATTTTCTGTTTAATTTCAACAGTCCAGTTATCCCCCATATTTCCTGACTCCTTGATGTTAGGAATGGAGATTCGAGTGAAAGTGTCGGACTATGTAAAGGATAGAATTAAAGCTCTGAGGGAAAACAGTCCAGGAAAATACCAGAATATTGCTTGCATCAGAACAAATGCCATGAAATTTTTGCCAAATTTTTTCCAGAAGGGTCAGGTAAGTTGATTAACTGCTGATAAACAGTCAATCTATGTTAATCCAGCCTCTACAAACAAGTGCTTAATTTTATTAACCTCTTCACCTTAAAACTCTTGGACTTGAGCAAGGCTACTATCAGTTCTTTGATATATATGGTTGGTCGGTTGGCACAGTGGATAGAACACTCGCCTTTCACCAAGACGGACAGGCAGCAATTCCAAATTCGAATGTGAAAGGCACTGTGGTCATGCACCAGCACAACTATGTGGGCTTTCTCCAGGTAGTCCAGTGTCCTACCACATTAACACCTGTCTGTGCTCATACATATGGGCCAATTAGAGTGATTAGCATAAATTGGAAAAACTTATATTACTATAATACAGTACAGAAGCCTTTAGTTTGAATGACACATACATTGTTTAGAAACATATTCTTAAGATGTCCTAGTCTACACATACAAACATATGTACATGTGTATATTCTGGTTAGAGAATTCAAATGATTACATGATTGTGTGATTTAAATTTAATTTGTGTATTGTTTTAATTTCAGCTCACAAAAATGTTTTTTCTGTTTCCTGACCCTCACTTTAAGAAAACCAAACATAAATGGCGGATCATAAGTCAGACTCTTTTAGCGGAGTATGCCTACGTCCTGAGTATTGGTGTAAGTAGAGAGGTCACACCCTGATGTATTGTTTATCTGTTGTTGTCAAAATGAGTAATCACAGACCAATCATGACCTGATGTTATATTCAAATTATGAAAAAATCCCTGAATGGTTTTCTAATGACATCCCCTATTTGTTTAAAATATATTTTGAAATGATTGAGACCACAAAAAGTGACAAAATGCTACAGTGCATAGTGGAATATGTTTGAACAGAACTGTGTTGCATATATACCATCATACATTTTAAATAGATACATTTCAAACCTTAAATTAAAGACACTGTGTGTTTTCAGGGTATTGTGTATACTATCACTGATGTAAAGTATGTGTTTTCAGGGTATTGTGTATACTATCACTGATGTAAAGGATCTCCATGATTGGATGGTACAGCATTTCGATGACTTTCCGCTGTTTGAGCGAATCTGTGATGAAGAACTGGTAAGAGATTTAAAATTATGAACGTATTTTTAGCTGACCTAGCCCTCTAATGCCATGGCATAAAGACTGTCTGCTGTCCATCTGGCATCAACTTTTCTTTTACAAGACTACTTTTCCAAAAAGACTGAAAGTATTTTGACTAAGCTTTGACAACGATTATCCATCGGCCAAGGGCACTTATTCTTTTATAAATGAAAAGCAAAGTCCCTCCTTGGGCCAAAAAGGGAAAATAGGGGTGAATATTTACTTAACACAATTTAATTGGCCCAGAGTATCTATGGGCCAAGTGAATTAAATGTATAAATGAAGATTGTGGTCTTCCTTGAGACAGGCAGGTGGGGACAAATAGAAGAAAAAGGGGTAAAACCTTTAAGGATTTCTTTTCAAGTTCAGGTAATTATATAAGGGATATCAATCTCTGTAGCATGGAGCATCAATCGGCCACGGAAATTCTGTGCTACAGAATATTTTACAATAATAAGTTGCTCAGGGGCCCAATAGGAGAAATGAAAGATTGGTAATTAAAGGGTTTGGTGAATGAATTTGACCTTGGAACAATTTCCTTGGAGAGAGGGGATTCAGTATTGTATAATTTAAAACTCTGACTCTCTGGAGTGTTAGAACAGAGGGGACAGACCTAATAGGGGAAATACTTTCAATTCTTTTTTGTCTTTTTCTCCAATTGTAATAAGTGGACATAAAAAGTGTATTTGATCTTTATATGACCACTTGTTATTTTTCGGGATGATTTTAATTCAAGATAGCTCCATTGGCCTGCAATTAGCTCGAGGCATTTTCAACAACTCAGGCCAAGGATAGTCAAACTTGATATGAATAACACTTTCAAGGTCCTGCACTGGCTACTGTTATGGTGTAGGTTAATTTGATATTGAGATATGTCTATTTCAATGTTTTTTTAATTTACTTGAAACATTTCAATTTTAACTTCAGATTGAAAATGAAACAGGTGGGTTATACAGGCCTGATGGGCCTCTTATTGTCCTGGTGATGGTAAAGGCAGTTTGGATGCAAGAGTAATCGCTGCCAGTTTTGATTTCAGTCAATTTTCAGCATTTAAAATCTGTCAATATTCACCACTGCCTCTTGGTAAGTCAATAAATAAACAACTTGTTATTTACTAAGACAGAATGTAAATATAAGAGATTAACCAATTTTTTCTTTTCTGAACAGAAGTCGGATATTGTTGTTGAGAAGTTGTACGAGGGCACTGAGGAAGGTCAAAAGGTCACAAGGAATAGCGGAGATAAATACCTGGCTGTGTTCAGACGGATTGAGGATCCTGTAGTGGAAACTAAATCATCTCTACCACCAAGCTGAATGTTCATTAATAAATAGCATCATGTTTAATTTAAATAGTCGATCTTTAGTTGTTTTTTGTTTTTATATAAACCATTATTGTTGGTAATATTCATGGGGCATTTATTTTGCTAAATCTGCGGTCACGACAGAAAGCGCAATAAAGCCCCAGCGAAAACCATATATGAATTATGACAAACATTTTTTTTTACCCATTTGCTGCCGAGTAATGAAGATAAAATGACAATTCATCTCACATTTTATTTCGATTTCACAAAATACTTTCACATGACAAAATTACACTACCCTTGTGAACGTGATAATTTACCTAGCCATGTTGCGTGAAATTTAATCTCTATGAACTAGTTCTGATAAGGAAAACATGGAAATATTAGTACCCAGAAATTAAACAACTATACAGTATGTTTTGGCATGTATATGGGTTCCTGCTATAAGTTAATGTGAAGTGTTCAACTCTGATACCTAAAAATTTGTTAAGTTTCTTACAACAACCATTGTAGATTGGACACTTCATTCCTTGACATTGGGCATTGGATTATGTGTCCCGAATAGGAAATGAAGTTTTGTAATTTGCCACATTATATACATATTTATCTCTGAAGTTTTATCCAAATAGCAGTTAAGTAACTGTCAAGACAAGCATCACAGTCTTACAGTAAATTGACTTTTAGTCCATTGCAGAGACCGTGACCTTTGGGGTATAGGCCAGTGTTTATTACAGTACATTATGTTGACCTTTAGTCCATTGCAGAGACCGTGACCTTTGGGGTATAGGCCAGTGTTTATTACAGTACATTATGTTGACCTTTAGTC
>JAUMHH010036624.1:0-10143 GCA_032359455.1 Chlamys rubida
TTAATCCCAACTATCATCTGGTCTTTGCTTTTACCTGGCCTTACCTTTATTATTGTTTAAACGTGTGGTCACCCCTGCTACCTGCGGCTATTGCTATTTCGAAGGTAAAGACCACAAAGATACTGCCTGTGGTTTCAGGCACAGGGACCCGGGAATTCGCTACAGTTGGTTTGTTTGGACCTATCCTGCTGTGTAGGAATATTAGATGTTCTTATTCTTGTTGTGATTGTAACGTTATCTACCTGGTAAGTAATAACGTAAAGACTAAGTTGGCTTCAGCTCAGGACAGCGTGTATTCAATCTCGTGTGTGTACAATATCACTCACCCACTTCCGGTCTAGGGAGTACTCATTATCTTTAGCAGTATATAACATGGGGAGCAGTCGTTATCCAAGATTGATGTTAAAGCATTATCGTTACATCCCCCTTCTGAAGATTATTGTTAACACAGTCAATATTGAGTATCTCCCGGAATAAAAAGTCCTATTGTATAACCGCGTTGTGCCTTTGTATGTAAACGATAACTAACTATTAAATGTCCTCCACCAAACTATAACTGAACTAACTATTGAACTAGTTTACTTTTAAAAGTTCATAGAAAAGAAACACGACTAGATTCACAATTATTTGCGATAAAATAAACTGGAAATATGACTAGATAATAACTAAACTATAACTAAACTATTATAACTACACTGGTCTACACTAAATTGGTCAACTGGAATCTAACACTGATTCCACCAACACTCGCGAGGCACAGTTCTACGACCTTCACTTATTAGCAGATGCTGTTGACGAAGTCGTTCAAATACAGGGGTCTGTGGCATACTCTCGAAGATGTCCGACGGTTGCTCTCGATGGGGGTAATGTCGTTTGCGGCAATAGACGGAGAAACCTGCTTACTGATTTCCGCGTCAAGTTCATTTGTGCTGGTGTTTGGCAGTTCCCTTGACGACATCAACGGTGTTGTTGGTTACAACGTTGTTGGCAACGGTGAAACATCCTCTGGCGGTTGTTGGAACGATTCGTTTGTTTTCCGTAAGAATGTTCGGTTTCGGCGATACATTGCTCCATCCTCAGTCTCCACATTGTATGACCGTATGTTCACCGGCTCAATCACTTTCCCTTTTCTCCAATCCTTTTTTCCTCCTGCAGTGGGTTTTATCTTACTGTGTCTCCTTTTATCAACGGTTGTAGTTCCTTTGTGCCTCGATTGTAATACCTTTCCTGTCTTTCTTTCCTGTCCCCTAGGCGGGTTTTGATGTCACTAGTAGACCCTTGTGGTTTTAGAAGAGTTGTGGACATAGGTAGCAATGTTTTTGTGCGTCGACCAAAGATTCGTTGGTTCGGTGAGACTCCTAATGCCTCAGTTGGTGTATTCCTCCATTCCAGCATGGCCAAGTACGAATCTGTTTTGTCCTCAAACGACTTTCTTATCAGTCGCTTTGCGGTTTTCACAGCAATCTCGGCCTTGCCGTTAGACTTGGGATAGTATGGAGAACTTGTTGTGTGTTGGATTTCGTAATGCTTGACAAAGTTTCCAAATTCTCGACTTCCAAACGGAGGTCCATTGTCTGTGATAAGCACATCGGGTACGCCATGACGTGCGCAGTTCCTTTTCAGTTTCGTGACAATTTCTTTGGCTGTCTTATCAAGCAGGCGATCCACTTAAAAAAAGTCAGAGTAATAATCAACTGTTATCAGATAGCTTTTTTGATTAAAGTCAAAAATGTCACTAGCGATTCTCTCCCAAGGACGCGACGGTATTTCGTAGCTCCTCAAGGGTTCCTTCCCTTGTGAGTCGTTGTACGCGTTGCAGATTTCACACTGCTGTATGTATTCCTCTACACCCTTGTTCATATTCGGCCAATACAAACATTCTCGCATACGCCGCAGACATGCTTGTAAACCTATATGTGACGAGTGTGTTCGTTCGATCAACAACCTTCGCTCACTTCGCGGAATTACCACTCTGTCGCCCTTGATCAAACCATTTTGCATTGTAAGTTCTTCCCTGAAGGGAAAATAGAACTGTACGCACTCGGAAAGCGTTTCCCTTTTCTCCAGCCATCCTCGTTGAATGACTGTTTTCTCAGGCGATATTGGCAAATGTTGAACCGAATTTATATTCTCTACCTCCTGTTCCAATTTCGATCTACGATCTCCTGATGCAGCGTAGGGGGCAAATGCACGACTTAAAGCGTCAGCCATGTGCATTTCTGGTCCCGGTTTGTTCACTACCGTAAAGTTGAACCGCTGTAAACGTAGTAGCATACGCTGTAGTCGTTTCGGCGCGCTAACAAGACTCTTTCTACAGATGATCTCCAACGGTTTGTGATCGGATTTTACGATAATTTCCCTTCCATATGTGTAATTTTCAAATCGCTCCATGCCGAACACTACCGCCAAGAGCTCTTTCGCTATTTGTGCGTAGTTTTCTTTTGTGGGTGTCAGTGCTCTGGAGGCATAACAAATCGGGTGTCCTTCTTGCAGTAAACATGCGCCCATGCCCGACTGTGATGCGTCACACCGGAGTACTGTCTTCTTATTTTCATCAAAATACTTGAGTACTGGTTCTCTGGACAGAACACACTTGATATCCTCAAATGCTTGACCATGTACGTGTGTGTCCCACACAAACTCATTGTCATCTTTCAGCAGCTGTCGCAGTGGCCCAGTCATTTCAGAGAGGCAGAGGGGGGACTTTTGGACATAGTTGACCATCCCCAGGAGTCGTTGTACCTCCTTCTTATCCCTCGGGTTTGGCATTTCGGCAATGCCCTTGACCTTTTCGGGGTCAGGTCGCAGTCCAGTTGACGAGATCCTGTGTCCCATGTAGGCTACTTCGGTGAGCCTCAGCTTGGTCTTGTCTTTGTTCAGACATATGCCACGCTCTCGACATCGTTTCATGAGTGCTAGTAGTTTCCTGTCATGATCAATTCGCGCGTCAGCATCATTGTTACCACAACCGTATACAAGAATGTCATCATGTATGGCCTTTATGGCGTCCAGGTCTTCCAATGCTTGGTCCATTCTTCTTTGAAATTCTTCTGCAGCTGGAGCTATACCGAATGGCATCCTATTCCATTTATAGCGTCCACAGACATTATTGTAACTAATTAAATAGCTTATACTACTTTTTATACGTCTCTGATTGAATGTTACGGATCGTTTTAATTTAATTGAAATATTAAACAGGGAAAGTATAAAGACGACCACCGTGCACGGGGTGTGTAACTTCGGGTATATAATAATGAAGATGAGTAACACTTAATGCCCTTTTCATTATGCGTCGGAAACGTATGGTTGTGAGGCATAGATAACAACGGACTTCAAGGGATTAGGGGGTTAGATTAGTGTTTACTAATTTGAAGTTACGCTATAATTAATTAGAATGAAATTTAGATCACTAATACTGTAAAAGTTTTTAAAAAAAAGTGTGTGGGGGAGGGGTTGGGCGGTCAGTATCTGACGAATGACGGCAACATTTCTTTTGAAATATTTTTCTAACATACAGAATAGTTTTATTTTTCAGAATTTAATTTCTTAATTCTGCAACAAAGAGGTATTTTGATAGGAAATAAAATATATCATTTATATCTTATAATTGGCACAGACATGTCCAGTATATAACACCGTCCTTTTGTATGGTGACTATATGTAACTTCTTTCAGATAAACGATTAGCAACTGATTCGTGTGTCAATAGGTTGATGAGTTTAGTATTCATTCCGAATTTCAAAAGAACAAATCAAACTTTACACTGTATCTATTTAAAAAGTTTCATATTTTTTAATTTCTTTTATATCTCTAAGCACATTTTATTTAACTTAAAAATCATAAATTTATGTTTCTAGTTGTAACTATTTTATGATAATTTCAGCAAAATCACAATGTAAATCCTAACGTGTGAAGTCATATTATATCAAAATCCTTTTGCTAATTTACCTGGATATGTAAACCAGAACAGACCGGCGTGTTAGTTACGACGACCATGATCGCTATCAGGGGTGGCCTTAGCTCAGCGGGGGTGGACTACCCCTCACCGGTACTTCACGTTTAGCCCCATGGGCATCCCCATTTCAATAAATGGTAGGTCGTCTACTGAAAGGCCACAAGGCCGTACGAAATAGCGGACGTAAAACCATCAAAAAACAATCTGTACTGGCTCATATTAAAGTGCACCCTGAACGAAAAATAGAAATGAATATATTGTTATTCTATATGATCCAAACACAAAAATGTCGAAAACCGCATAAAAATCGGTCATCCCCGTACTGAGATGGGGTGTTATCAGTTCCCCACTTTTTAGAGAACAAAGAAAAGTGTTGATATATGAAGTCAATGGCAAACCAATTATTGTCTGTTTCATACTATACCCCACAGGTAACTTACCTGTGTGAAAGTTACCTGTCTGACTAGTAGCTTTTCTGGTATGTGATATATATTTTATTAAGCAATAGGCAAAAATGCCTCTGTGCATTACATTATAACAATCCACATAGGTGGTACAGGTGGAGTGGAACATGAACTTGGACAATGAAATATATTTGTAATTAGTATAATACACACATGCAGCGACAGGTACGAGGACTTGTGTTCAATCTACCCATATTTAGGCAACCAGATATCCATTACCACGTGTTTCATAGCAATCGAGAAAGTATAATGTTAAAAGTCTGTACCTAAAAACCGTTGTGTTACATATGTGATCGATGGGAGATAACTCTCGATGCCATTAACCAATGCTACACATTGGTTAAATGTATACACTTGGCTCGGGAATCAAGTAAATATTTAACGAATTGAGTATGTGCGTAACAAAAAATATAAAATTAAGGATAAAGTTGCCAGAAACACGTACAGAATAAATACACAGTCGCCCAGAGTTAATTATTAAAAAGTATGTTATTTCTGATCTCGTTTGCCTTGAAAACATAACTTGCTAGATTTCTTACAATTGCAACATTAGATGATGTAATTAAATCCACAAATCTTTCCCTAATGTACATGTATTCATTTAATACAACTCAATGTGCATATAACAGATGTTATACATGGCATCATGGGAACTGATAATGTACTGATTTGAATGCCATATGAATCTGGTAGGGTTTTATTATGACAATGCAATAGAGTGGTAAATATTTGGAATATAACATGAGATATTTTGTAGATATAGGTCACCTGTGTATAATGAAGATACCTGGTATAACATGAAATGATGTATATAAAGACCGGTCTATAATGAACATAACATGAAACGATAATATGTAATATCCAATTATAATTCTCCAAACAAAGTTGAGTTTGTTGGTTATACTGGAATCAGGTTGTCTGTCTGTCCCTTTATATGTAGACACAACATTGTTAGTATAACTCGTCAAGGGGATGTGAATTAAGTATATAAGTTGGAGTCGCCTCTCCTATTTATGAGCTATGCCCCTTTGTTTAAAGAACCGTTCCTACAATTCTTTGGCCGTGACATGTGATGTAAGTCTGCCATTCTGGCAGCAGTTCTAGTTTCTGTAATGTTATATAATTAAAAATTAAAATGACAGTCTGTTTGTAGACCATTCAATTTCATATTTGGACTTTTGTACATAATAAAAACTATGTAAACTTGTGAATAATGACCCAGTGGAGACTTTATCAAACGAGAACATAAAAAAATGACATAACATTTGAGCTACCTATAACGTTCAAAACTTATCATCAGAGGGAACTACACTGAGTGATTGTTTACATATGACTATTAAATGAACAAATTTCTCAAATGTGGTCAAAAGTTGTTTTATTTTGATCTTAAATTCTTCAAATAGTATAATAATGTAAATGTTACTTATCATTACAGTCAAGGTGCTGGACAAACGACATATTATGCGTGAGAAAAAGACCCAATATGTGATGAGAGAAAAGGAAGTACTGATGAAACTGAATCATGCATTCTTTATACGGCTATTTTACACCTTCCAGGACCAAGACAGACTCTGTATCCTTGTCTGTACATGTGTATATTATTGTATTGAATCAGTGATCATTTAATTCTGTTTGCAAATATAATTGTCTAAGATCTCTGAAAGTGTAGGGCTATCCTGTTTATAGATATTATTGTATTCTAGGACTATACAGTGTACAGATAGTTGTACATGTCCATCCTAGGGTTATCCTTATAAAGATTAATAGAGTCAATCAATGTATGCATATGGGATATGGATATTCTACCCTTGGGTGCAGAATATGGTGTCAGAACATTGGCAAAGCTTCTGAATTTGGTGTCACGTCCTCGATTCTGACCCAGCTTCTACACTCTAGGGTAGAATATATCCAATGTATTTCTACATAATGATTGACTCTTTTTGTCTCACCTCTTAACCGAATGTTTGGTAAAACAGGACATAGAAAATGCAAACGAAATTATCAAATTTATAGATAACACATAAAAAAACTAAGGCCATATTTGGAAAGAGCAGAAAAATATATGGTATACCTCAAATTTAAAAATTGATGCAAGACCTTCAGGGCAAGCTTGTAGAACATTTTTGGTGATCTTCAAGTGGTGGCACCTAAGCTTACCACATTCAAACAACGTTTTGATGCATTTTCAGTTTCATATGCAGAGGTTGGAGAAATAAGTGTACCACGGACTGTATACTGTAGATAGATATTAGTGTATGGGAGCTTTAAGGCTTGATTTATACTATTTTAGTATTGTTTAATATATTCTGAGTGTCTGTAAGCCAACCCATTGTTAAATGTAACCATCCATTATAGTACTACTTATAGATGAATGAAGCATAAAGTGCCAATATTAAACCAGCTCTTTCAGTAGTTCAGGATTTCAACACATCAACGTGATAAAGGTATTAATTAAGTGGTTGAGTGACACAATTGTTTAACCAATATCTTTACGTTTTGGACGACAATAGTGAAAAATGGGGTCATGTTAGAAACATGTTATAGAGAGAAACTGAAGACTGAATCACCTTATAAGCTTCCTTATCTGTAGAGACTTTGTGCTCAGCTATGCTAGACAGGGAGAACTGTTGGACTACCTCAATAGATTGTCATGTTTTGATGAAAACTGTACCAAGTGGTATGCAGCGGAACTTGTTTTGGCTCTGGAACACATGCATAACCTGGGCGTGATTCACAGGTAAATTTTATAGGGCAACAAATGTCATCTTGTGGCTGGAATATATACAATATCTTTGTGACACGTTATCTTACTCCAGTTTACTGGCTATGTATAGCATAAAACCCAGAATTACATGTATCATGTGTTGTTTTAAGGCAGGTGAGTCTGCAACCAAAACAGTTCCTACCTATAAACCCTATTTTTTCATTGTGTTGCAGGGGGTTAAATCCCCTTATATTTTGTTTGACCTTTAATGTAATAGGATCTTATATGGAGAACTGCCTAGTAAGCAAAACTAGGTGTTTATTGTAGTCTCACATCACCATTGCCAGATAGGGCAGTGTAGGGTTTTAATTGTATATGTACATCCAAATATCGGTGTCCCATTTTCTGGTACTAAGTGACAGAAAAATAGGCCTAAGCACATTATTCTCTTTATTGTTACAGAGATTTGAAGCCAGAAAACATCTTGCTTAATGATGGGATGCATATACAGGTAACAGATTTTGGAAGTGCCAAGATATTAGATAAGCAGGAGTCAACAAACAGTGGACCAGGTAAATACATTGGATTCTTTTATGTGTAGCTTCAATTAAAAACTTGTGTAACATGTACCTCTTGTATACTGTAGTGCTTATGTTTATGTGTACTTTATATATACAATTTTATTGGAAATGTATAACTTAATTTCCTTGTTACCAGATAAACTCAAAGAATAAGTATGTCCTAGAGTGACAGCTTGACCTTAGTACTGCTTAGATTAACACTATTGTTTTGACAGCTTAGATATCTAAGTGAGTGGTACAGACCCTCTGGGTCTCTTGGTTTAAAGTCACTTGAGTCAAAAATGCTAAGAGACTTTAAAAGTAAATTGATTTATGGCTCAAGTTCTTCCTGCAATAACTTTGTCTATACAATTTCAGTAAATTATAGTTACCGGATACCTGTGTAGGATCACTTTTAATTATAATTCATGTTCTTCATGTTTGATCTTATAAGAACCTTCCCAAGAGTCTGAAAACCAGCCGCGTAAGAGGAAGAATTCTTTTGTGGGAACAGCACAGTATGTGTCACCTGAAATCCTCACCAGTAAAACAGCCTGTAGCAGGTAAGGATAGATGTGTGGAGCAGCTGTGCTGACAGAAGCAACTGAATTCTGTACATGACCTTTTATTACTGTTCTGCTTCAGCCAATGTTAGCAGCAATCTAATCAATTAGAAGTAGGCTTGCTCTGATTGGTTGTTGTAGGAAAAAATTAAAAGTAACAAACAAGGTGTTGTCTAGCCAATACACACTGTATGAAAGGGGCGATACCAGTTTTCTTGAGTCAGATCAATTAACAAAATATAGTCATATTGGTCAAGTAGTTTTGGTAAAAATGGATCTAGGATAATTGTGATTGCATTGGAAAATAACAGTTCAATACAAGTGTATTGCAGAGCTGACTTTTCCTCATAACAATTATTTGTTGGGCAAAAAGAATGTATTCTGCAATATGGAACTAAAGTCAAAAGAAGTGGCTGTTTGCCAGGTTCCTGCAGGCCAAGGCACTGTTTTCCTGCAGGCCAAGGCACTGTTTTCCTGCAGGCCAAGGCACTGTTTTTCTGCAGAAGTTTTCAAAAATATTGAAAATTTGTTTGCATTGGAAGCATCATAATTATCATTTCACCTGGTTCAAAGGACCACTATGAGATTATGCCTTATTGCAGTGTCTTGTCATCTATCCATCAACAATTTCTTCAAATGACTTCTTCTGAACTACAGAACAGAATTTCACCAATTTGACTTGAAACTTCTTTCGATTGTGGGAATACAAAATTGTACAAATGGAGGAACTGACCCTAAAAGGGGCCGGGGCCGGAGCCAAAAAAGAGTAATGTGGTCATGTTTAGCTCACCTGGCCAAAAGGATTGGGTGGGCTGTTGCAATCTGTTGCCGTACGACATCTGTCATCCAATGTCCAATAAACTTTTTCTTTGAACCACTTCTCTAAAGAACCACAAGCTTAATTACAACTAATCTGTTTCGGAAATATCCCTATGTGGTAATTATGTGAAATTGCAAAAACAAATGGACTGATTCCTTTGAGGGGCCCATAAGGGGCAAAAAACGAGTAAAATTTCCTGTTGGATGAGTGATATTTATGATGTAGCAACCTTATTAAACTTTCTTAGAAAAAGTTGGAAAGGCAAACAAATTCTGTACATAAACAGGGTCTGGAGAGATTTGCAATACATTGTGCTATATATGAATGTTTAAACACTCAAATTCTTCTGGAGAATCAAAAGTCCAATAATCATGATATTTGTTCAGTTACTTGCTTGTATAGAAAGTTACAAAAATATGATGTTGACATTTCAAATTGGTTAAACACTCAAATGGCATCTGAAGAACAAATACCTGGTATCATACTTGATCAGTAGCTTGCTGGCATGGAGCAATACAAGGTTGTGAAATGACTTTGATCACTATTTTAGTTCATGAGGGTCAAATCTGTTAAAAACAGCTTTCTATGAAGAATGAAAACCCATAGAGTCATAGCATATGGCCAGTAACTTGCTGGCAGTGAGTACTAGTGCTGCAAAGTTGAGAATTGAAATGGCTTTGACCTACATTCAAGGTTGCAGGGGTCAAATCTCTTTAAGCTCTTGAGGAGTTTTCTTTAAGACTACAGATCTAGAGTGAACCATCACAGTTCTCATACTAATTTTAGTGAAAGATTATCTGACCCATGCACAGTGTTAAGTGTTAAGTGTCAAGTTCTGGTGTTAAGTGACACTACGTATACCTTCTTATACAAGCTTCAGGGGTTCATATACAAGACAGCAGAGTAAACCAGTGGAGTGTCACTCTAATTGACCAGGACTAGACAATAATGGTAGCCTGCTAGTCTGAGACTAGTGAAATCTCCAGACTAATTGACCAGGGCTAGACAATAATGGTAGCCTGCTAGTCTGAGACTAGTGAAATCTCCAGACTAATTGACCAGGGCTAGACAATAATGG
>JAUMHH010036635.1:0-10143 GCA_032359455.1 Chlamys rubida
TTCACCACTGTAGACCATAATGGACTCATCCATATCAATGCATGGTAGAGTCTACAAAAGTTACATAGGGGTGAAAGAGTTAACATAATACTGTCATGTAGGATGAAACTTTTCAATTAAGTTTTGGGTTAAGTATTCAAAATAACAAATTTCAGGCAGAGTTCTACAAGCACATTATACCGTTTAGAATTTCAGGCCGAGTTCTACAGGCACATTATACCGTTTAGAAATTTCAGGCTGAGTTCTATAGGCACAGTATGCCTTTTAGAAATTACAGGATGAATTCTACAGGCAGATTATGCCTTTTAGAAATTACAGGATGAGTTCTACAGGCACATTATGCCTTTTAGAAATTTTAGGTCGAGTTCTACAGGCACATTATGCCTTTTAGAAATTACAGTATGAGTTCTACAGGCATAGTATGCCTTTTAGAAATTACAGGATGAATGCTACAGGCATATTATGCCTTTTAGAAATTACTGGATGAGTTCTACAGGCACATTATGCCTTTTTGTTATTCCATGCCTTTGATGCAACAGCTTCGTAATTAAAACTATAAAACTGATATTTTATTAGTTTTATCAATGCTCCTGGCAATATCATTTCAAAATAACCATAGCAGATTTCATTAAACCGCCAATTCAATATGTAATGTCATTAGAACCCAAAATATTGATCTATAAAATGAGGTATCGTGTTTTGAAATTAATCTGGAATTTCAAACTTTTAGATCCACTCAGTTGGTAATAGTTGATGCAGACAGACATTTTAAAGAGCAAAAACTACTTAATCGGCATGATGGAATGGAGAATTAGAGCGATTGTGGTATCCCTGTGGAATGATGTTGGAGTTGATGGTATTGATTTATAGCCCCTGATATACTGTAGTACTCTATCATCTCAACACCACTCACCATCAAATGATGAGCTCTTCACTCCAGATTTTATCAGTTCAAACTTCAAAGAGGTTTTTTCTCTATGTAGATTACAGATCTGTCCATCCTTTGACCTTCCATGCAATCTGTCCTTTTGTCATTCCTTCACACAATCTGTCCATTCTTCATTCTTCGTTACCTCTTAAAGCGTACCTATTCATCATTATTCTTTGTAATCTGTCCGCCCTCCTTTCTTCTCACAAATCCACCTTTCCTTCATTCATGCAGTTCATACTTCCTCTTTCTTCATTGCAGTCCGTCCATCCTTCATTCACTATTGAAATACTTATCCTTCTTCTTGAAATCGATCACTTCTCTGTTTCTACTTGAGACCAAAAATACTCCATCTCTCCTCATGTCCTTAACCATTCATCACTATCCACCAATAGTCCATGGTCAAGATCTGTCTTATCACCATACTTCATAATCCTCCAATATTTCTCCCTTCACTCACTCTCTTCTTTGTCCATCACTACTGTATCCCTCCTCACAATCTGTTCTTTTTTCATTCCCCACAATCCTCACAATCCATCAGAACTCCAGCTCTCCATAAAATCTGTCTTTATTTCTTTATCCCTCATAATCCACCAATACTTTATCCCTTTACACACTCTGTCCATTCTCCATGCCTCACCATCCATTTACCAATGCTGTTTTCCTTTAACAGTTCATCTACTCGTGTGCTCCGTTCCCGATGCAGCAGTTACCAGAACTACGGGAGAAATACACCTATAATATCCGCCCGTTCAGCAGCGCGGGAGGCACCAAGAAGGGTAACGTTGTCGGAGGAATGGTGTTGCCAAGCGACGAGGATGACCTTGATGAAGACGACCTTGAAGCCATAACATGTTTCACAGGAATACTTCCAGGTCAAATTGGACAAGGAAAATCAAAAGGTAACAGAAGCATAAATATTTTTAAATTCTAGACAAAAACATTCTGACATGGTAATTTAATGGTCATTAAAATGATAAAATTTTCAACACATTTTAACTTTTGCCCTGTTAGCCCTCAGTAATGAGGGCAAATTTATCATGAGAGTAAGTACACAATATAGTATTCACAAGTAATGGGCAAAACTAACATTGGGTAAGTATGGATTTTACCAATAAGGGGCAAACATTTCATCAGGCAAAACTTACCCGGTATATACTGTTTACAGAAAATATACCACTCTATTTGTAACGTTTATGTAGACCAACTCACTGACCTTGCTTGTAACTGTTACTGAATCCAGCACACAGCATATCCTATGTAGAGAGAGGCTCGATGGATTATTAATGGTTTTATGTCTTAGCAACAGCTGCTTAGTAAGGTCATATGAAGGTTAATGACAACGGCCATTTAAAAAAAACGTCACCACACTGATTATGTCTCAAACAGATACAAGTGTATGCAGACTGACAGACTGTTAAAAGTTAAGAAATGAACGGATCATCTTATATTGTATTGAATTTGTATATTACACATATAACACTGATTTTGAATCATGCCGTTGTTTTCAACACATCTGCTGATTTGTTGTTGATCAGGAGCGGAGGGAGATTTGTCGGGGCCGAACGCAGACATCTCTTCAGTGGGGCCTGGAGCGTACGGGGCGGGGCTGGACTCGAGTGCCCTGAGCAACAGTAATCTGTACCTGGAGCGTATGTCGACCGACATCAGTTCACTCAAGAAACAGTACGAACGACTCAAACACAGACAGACACAGGCTCACATCATACTGGCAGGTAGGTAGCAGACTAAATAACGCTCATAGGAACATAGGAAGGTGGGGGTCTATCAAGAAAGAAGGGGGAAGGCTGAGGTAGCTAGGTAGCGGACTTAATAATGCTCATAGGAAGGTGGGGGGTCTATTAAGATAGAAGGGGGAAGGCTGAGGTAGGTAGCGGACTAAATAACGCTCATAGGAAAGGGGGGGGGGGGGGGCTATCTAGTGGGAGAAGGGGAGACGCCTCATGTGGATACAGGCATTAATCACACTGGTCTGTGTGAAGGGGACCTAATACATGTATATGATTGGGGTTTCAGTGAGAGTAACCAAGGGTAGATTCAGGTATACTGGTAGGTGGAAAGCGGGCCTAATATATAACATACATCTATTTTGTGTTAGAAAGAGAGCTTTTTAGTATTTGGGAGATGCAAGCTCACCTTATATGAACTGTAAAAGGGCAGAGGTCTAGCAGCTCCTGCAGTAGCAGTCTATATAGAGATGGAAGACTGCCTGGGTAGAGACAGGCCAACATCATACTGGTAGGTAGGAAGATAGGTAGGTAGGTATGTAGGTAGGTAGGGATGTAGGTCAAGAGCCTATAACAACCTTTGGTGAGGTAGTCAATCTTCTAACAGAAGGGAAGAAGCTTTGGCTATGTAATACAGGTAGGTTGGTTAGCTACCTAGTTTGAAATGGAAACAAATTTCCTTGACATTCCGGCATCATAAAGCCTTTGAAGAGATATAGGCCTACAGAGGAATGGAGATCATTTAAGCTCCCTGTAGGCTTGCATAAGAAGGTGGGTGTGTCTGTTTAGTTGTTGTAATTAGTGGCTGGGTATTAATTCACTATGATAATACTAATAATATACAACATTTATATAGCGCCCTATATAATTTGTAAAATTACTCTAAAGCGCTTTACAACATATGGATAATAATAATGGTTATAATTGTGAAAACAAAAAACAAAGGCTTACAATCACTTTTATACATTTAAGCAAGCAATGTGCACATAATTGAACAAATAAAAGTGTGGTATTTACATGACGTCTTTGCAAGGACTCTAAAATGCAGACGTGAAGAGGTAAGTTTTGATGTCCCTCTTGAACTTGGACAGGGTATTTGATATGTATAAGGTCACATGGCATATTGTATAAGAGGTCATTTGACATTTGTGCGTGCAGGATATGATATGACAATTGGCATATTACATGAATAAATCAGATGACGTGACATATTGTACAGTAGGTCACGTGGTATATTGTACAGTAGGTCACGTGACATATTGTACAGTAGGTCACGTGATATATTGTGTAAAAAGATGACTTGAGATATCGATATTGTACATGTATATCACGTACAATGTACACATGTAACGTGTTAAATTGATTATACGGTCATATGGCATATTGCAAATGAGGTCACGTGGTATGTTTTATATGAGATGACTTATATTGTATATACGGTCATATGACATATTGCACATTAGGTCACGTGATATGTTTTATATAAGATGACTTATATTGTATATACGGTCATATGACATATTGTACATAATGTCACGTTAAATATCTATATGAGATGATTTGAGATATTGTATATATAGTGACTTGTTATATTGTATAAAATGTCGCATGTCATATTGTTAATAATCAACGGTGCCATATTCATACATGGTCATGTGGATTTTGTATTTAAAATACACGCGTGAGTTGTGAAAATGCATTTCGCTCTGGTACAAACTGGCGTTACGATTTTTTTCAAGATAAGGATGGATACATAGACCCTTGACACCTGACACTTGACGTACTTCATTCTGTTGACATTGTCTCTTGGCTACAGAACAGTCTGACAGCGGTACATGTCAACCTTTGTAGACAAATGTAATAACGCCCCATATAAAGAAAATTTACCTGACCTAAGTCTGTCAATGATAATGACGTGTGCCAATAACAACATCAGGGGAGAGATACCGTCTGAAGATATCATTACTAGGTGTCAAAGTCTCCAATTCCTTCTGGAGTTTCAATAACCGTGTTGTTTTGTCTGTTGGCAATTCTCAAAAGATTTGAAATTCTGTAGATTGTTAGACGAAGGGTGATTCTATCAGCATACATGATATCGCTAAGAAATATCCCGATGTACGAAATGTATTTGATAAAGAAACACGTTTTAATTATGTGAGGGAAATGAAATAAAATACCGCTCTACAGTTGTGAGGGATAGACAGTTCTTGTACTGTTGCCAACAGAGTGTTCACAGTCATAACAATTCATATCGTCATTTGTCTGTGATATTTGCAGCTTTTAGATTTATCCTACTCCCAATATTTGTCCATCCATATAACTGTACATATGACCATTCCATACAACGGTACACGAATGTGCTGCTATAATATCAATTCCGTACATTTGTACTAAAACTGTACAAGAAAACATCTATGAAACTTTTCGAAAATACATTCCGTATAGTTGTACAAAAAATTATCTTCATCAATTGCACAAGAAAATAACACATTCATACAACTGTATAGTAATGCATGTCATAGAGGTAAAATGCTGGTCAATAATTTGTGAAGTCCTTGCACATCCTTATGTTAAACATTATACAATTTACTTAATTTCCATTTCGTACAGACGTACAAGAATGTTTGTATCCATTTGGTACAAGAATATATTCTATAAATCTGTACACATAGTCGTTTCATATAGCTGCACAAAACATTTTTATTATTCAATGTCCATAAACAACGTAATTTCAAAAACCATACAATACATGACATTACTATGACAGCAACGTAACGCTTTATACTAAGAACCTTACTAAGACAAAGACTATTCACCACATACACATAAACCATGCAGTAATGCTACACACACATTGAAAGAAAAAAAGTATTTCACATAAAATATCTTTGAAAATTATTGCAGTCATGTATGCAATATGGCCTGTCCATGAATTCACCAACTGGACTCTTATCCAGTGACAGCAATTATCATTATTATTTGTCATGGCAAATATTTAATGCATTCCCTATTTCTGCAATAATAAAGTGAAATAGAAATGTACAAACTACATTGCATACTGCTGTTCTGTCGCCGGTGACCTAGCAAGGTAGAAAAAAAGAGGTGCAAACCTCTTACTTAGTGGCTATATTTACAATACATTCATGAAGTTGTATAGCATCAGTTGAATATCGAGGATTGATTGGAGGAAATGCAAAGGAAATAGAATTTCCTCTACAGATCGTATATTTATTTAGTTCCATTCTCTATAAGACCTGTGAAAAATGACACTAGAGATTGAATAGTACGCGTCAATAGGTCAGCCGGGAGGGTCAGGATCGCCTGAATTAGTCGTGATCCTTTGGGAATCAGAAGAGTGAATTATGAACACCGCCATACATCATTGTCACCCAGAAAGCACGCCGCTGTCTCCATTTACACTGTAACAGTGTATGGTCATTACCCGTTAGACCTCGTGACACTACCGTCTACCGATACGCTCTCGCCGGACACGTCTAATTAACAATACAGAACACACAAATATGGCTCATAAATTCTTCTGCGAAAAAAATATCCGTCTGTCATTGTGGTAGGACGGCCGATTTAGGACCATATTTCAGTGTTTCCAAGAAATGAATACTTAATATAAATCCTAGGTCTACGATCTGACCTATTTGATGCTACCCTTTGATACATGTATAACAATGTGATAGGACAGTGTAAAAAAGAGAATAGCCAATGGATAACCGTGGAATAGAATACATATTTCATAGCCCTGACGATTCTTTGAACTTTTAGTAACACGCCAGCAAATATTTATTGGATAATTATTCATATACATAAACAATTTGTCATACGAGTGCAAGATCTGTTAAGTTTTTTTAACACGACATTCCTTTAATGCTATTTCTGGCGTATACATGCAATATCACATAGCGCCTTTAACCCGGAGTCAATGGTACTTAGAATTATGATAATATTTTGGATATTGAGTTGGTTGAACAAGTAATAGAGCAAGTTGAAATAGGATTCTTTTGAAGTGTTGGGATCCAATACAAACGAGGCAGGTCTGTATTCTTATCCAGCAACGGTATTGCAATACTGAGCCAATTAACTTGTATGTCGTCTTTTCGAAAAGACGGAAAGTATAAGTAGGGTTTCCTTTGTTAACCAACATACTTGGAAGTTTTGATGTACGAGGTTAAACGCCCGAAATAGCTGTTAACATGTGGCAGTGCTTTAAGCCCACGATAATACGATTGGATATCAAAGATAACTCGTAAGTGTGTGCATTACAATATTACAGCCATGTCATTTTTATAGCAGTTTACGTTGGCGCCTACTAAAAATGTCGAGGAGTATATCGTATAAATACAGTATGTGACATCGGTGTTATTCTTGTGTAAGCTAGATACATGTATCTTGTTATTGTTCTTACAAAATATCTCGCGACATATGATACTTTAATGTATACAAAAGGACTAAATATATCGAAGCGTGAATGTAGTGCGTTTCGTATTTAAACCAAACTTTTATTTTGTAGAAACTAATTTGTTAACCACGCCTGTATGAGCAAGTAATGCTATGAATTCCAAAACGATCTTAAACGACTTTGCCGAACCCAACGTAATATTCTAATCAAATCCGTTTCGCTTTTTTAACTCAAATCTACTTTTTACATCAACCGATCCACTGGCCAACACAATATGGTACCCCTACCCGTGGCGCTACGTACTGCGTCATGTAACGTTGGGTTTTCCAACTAAACGGGGTGGATCTCTATTCGATCTTAAATCGGCCCTGCTGAACAAAGATATCGCCGATACTGTTTCTTAATTTTCGATTTTCTTATTTCGTTCTATCGGGGGAGGAACATGCACAATCCATCAGCTAAATTGTCGCTTCTGGCACGGCGCAGGATCTGCTGCGTAATCAATATTATTAGCATGCACGGGTAGCAACCTTTCGAGCGTAGTACGTGTAAAGTAAGCTTAGGTTTTCTTAAAGAAGGAGAAAATTGTAAACATGAGACACGAAGGATACGGAATGCGGTTGCAAAGCCAAAACCTTCTCAGACGAACGGCTCTGTGTGATTGAGATAGATGTCGATATCAATACAACCTAGCAGCACCGGCGTTCTCACGTACTTTATATCGACATATCACACGTTTGATTCTATAAATCTCAGAAACGCTTCTAATCCACAAAGGGAATTACGATGCTTTTCAAACAACACTGCATTGGAGAGACATGTATTATTTACCGTGCGTCTTTCAGTCTCAGTTTATCAAACCATTCAATCGTTAATGAATGTTTGCTTCATTTAAAGTTCGATACGTTTCTACATGGAGAAGTTTCGGTCTAGAAAAAACCAACACACATGTATATAGTGAGTAAATTGTCACTAGTTACGTATTACGTCACGCTATACACAACTTTGAATTCAATTGACACATGTTATAGTGAAGGAAGTTACCGTTTTTGGTTTTGTCTTAATAAATCTGAGTCAAGGCAGTAGATTCCTTTTAAATGTTTTTTGTCTTTCAAAAATAAATATACACTTTGGTTATTTTACAATTATGAAACCGTTGTTTTACTTTGCACTAAGCACTAATGTTTGCCCGACTGGAACTGCACAGTGGACTTTATTGCACGAAAAAATATATCAATGCATTTAATGCCTGTTATTTGAAAAATACATTAGCAATAACTCGTGTTATGATGGCTGAGAAAGGTGTGGTTTTTGTTTATTTTGTTTTAGCGCCATGTAGTTTTAGATCTTCTTGATTAGTCTCTGGATTTGCAAATGACACAGCGTTAATAGTTAGTCACTGCTTCAAACAACATGAAAAACGGGAGTAAATTGTCAATTTCCATCTTACACCTTAACACATGTATGTACAGCTCATTCAATGGTGAACAAAAATGGTATACCGGTAACCATGTTTAGCTGATGATCTGATTTTTGAATAATTCTATAAATACAAAAGTAATGAACAGTTAATACAGAGATAGTGTAAACTATAAGATAATGTAGGTAATAATACATTCATACGCAAATTGTAAAAGAGTGGTGATGTCAGCCATGCAGGTTAAGTTATTAGTGACGACTTACTATGATAAATGTACCGCTTTTTTACAGATGTTAATTTAAGTAATTGATGTCACAGTCGTTAGGTGAAACTCGCACACCCTAACACAGTGTGCCACGTCATCAATCTCTCTCGCGCGTCCCGATAGGTTTATTTCTACCACCGCTGTCTATTGCAGCTGTCATAAAACAACGGTCACCCTGCCAACCTCGGCGAATGACATCACCGACATTCTCGGTGTATGAAACTTCCGGAAAGTAGTTCTATAACTGTCGCGGATTCACACTGAGTGAAGCGTATGAAATATAGCGCCTCACCTAGGGGGTAACCTTTGAGGTGAAGAATCCCCATTTATTCTACTTCGGCGTCCATTAAGGTAATGTCTCCTCATTAGTGAGGTTATAGCTTCTTTAATAGGACAACATATTTATCTTTAGAGGAAACCTTTCCCAGCGTCAGCGATCAGGTTTGGTAAACAAAGGACAGTAACGGAAATAAGAGTTCCTTTTAAATTCCCTAATCAAAAATCATGGGATAATTATTGCTATACCTACGTAGTTTACCGACGGATATAGGTCGTGGTCTTATAAATGTGCAAACATTGAGTGAATCACAATAAAGGCATTTAGGCTTGGGAATAATAGTACTTTGCCTAAATTGGAGTGAAATATTCACAATAACTGCATAAGCCCGGGTAGAGTTCAAAACTCAAAATAATGGTAAAAGGTCGGGCGAGTGTTCAATAGTCGTAAAAACGTCATCTGATCTGGGTAAATTTCTTTATCAATACTCACCATAACACCATTAGGTCTTTGGAGAGTTCAATACTCATAACAACAGCATTAAGTCTGAGGAGAGTTAAATACTCACAATACCAGCATTAAGTCTGAGGAGAGTTCGATACCCACAATAACGGTATTAGGTCTGGGGAGAGTTCGATACCCACAATAACGGCATTAGGTCTGGGGAGAGTTCGATACCGAAAATAACGGCATTAGGTCTGGGGAGAGTTCAGTATTCACAATAACAGTATTAGGGATGGGGAGAGTTCAGATTTCACAATAACAGTATTAGGTCTGGGGAGAGTTCAGATTTCACAATAACAGTATTAGGTCTGGGGAGAGTTCAGTATTCACAATAACAGCATTAGGTCTGGGAATAGTTCAGTATTCACAATAACAGTATTAGTTCTTGGATGAGTTCAGTTTTCACAATAACAGTATTAGGTCTGGGGAGAGTTCAGTATTCACAATAACAGTATTAGTTCTTGGGAGAGTTCAGTATTCACAATAACAGCATTAGTTCTTGGGAGAGTTCAATATTCACAATAACAGTATTAGGTCTGGGGAGAGTTCAGTATTCACAATAACAGTATTAGGTCTGGGGAGAGTTCAGT